>JAODLC010000065.1:5580520-5633607 GCA_026781145.1 Hippopotamyrus pictus | reverse complement strand
GGGGGGGGGGGGGGTACAGGAACTCTTAGCACATGGACCAAGTCTTGCTCCTAAATCAGCATTATGGTGACCATGGGAAATGATCAAAAATGGCAAAAAGAAGAAATCGCAGGAAAGCAGAGAGTGAAGGTACAGAACAGACATCGTAAGACTCAGGAGGCAGTGACCAGGTGACAGGAGCAATCTCTTAGGCGGAGGGTGGGAAGAGATAGGTGACGGTGCTCTATAACAGTGTTTCCCAATCCGGTCCTCAGGGACCCACAGTCGATCCATGTTTTTGCTTCCTTCGAGCTACCGGTAGCAAAAAGGTGGTCTGTCTGTGGGTCCCTCAAGACCAGACTAGGAAACGCTGCTCTATGGGGCATAGGACTGTGGACGCACACACACACAAACACACACACACACACACACACACACACACACACACAAAATCAGAAAACAGTGTCAACTGGGTAGCAATTGATGCTTAAACCTAAATAAAAGTAAAGGGTGGGAAAAAAGGAAGGGAAAGTAGAAGATAACAGGAAGCGTGCGTGTCTGAGCATGTGTGCGAATGAAACGATGCCTGGAATGAAAGAGGCAAACCAAAGCAAACAAAGCAAACTTGGGGGGAAAAAAAAAAAAAACAAAAAACTCGCCCAAGCAAGCATGAAACTGAACAAGGCAGGTATAGAGAAGCCCAGTCAGCTGGAGAATCAGAAGGGAAAATGCAGGATCATATAGGATGGAGGACCAGGAATCAGATGGAAACCATGTGATCAGATGGCAGGGCTGAAGGAAATTAAAGTCACCAGTATGCAGTGGGGGATGTAGAGACAAATACAGAGAGTATAGGAGTCGTGAGAAACAGAAGGCGAGGGACGGGGAGGAGGGAACGGTGCTTCTCTCTGATTGGCTTTTTCTCAGGAAATGCTTCTCGTGGCCCCTACTGGACTTACTCTTCACCCCCTTTTTCCCCTTGCGCTCCTTCCTGTATTGTTCCTTGAGTTTGGTTATCAAGCCCTGGTCCACATCCCAGGCTTCTGTCATGGGACACAGATCTTCCTTCTCTAAACGGGGGGGGACACAGATCGACAGGCTGTTCAGTCCCGTTCAGCGCTGCCCGGATGAGCCTCCAGAACATCCCTCCCCAAAGAGATTATGAATTGATAGAAGAGACTAATCCCAGCTTGGCAGGCAGGTATCTCACATAGAGGTGACCTCTTTTGCTAGGACCAAAAAAAAAAAAAAAGGACCAATGGATTTCTCAGTGGGCCAAATGGCATGCTGCACGTTCACTGTGCGAGGAAGGGAAGATACCAGCACACAAGGAGCCAAACTGGCTTCGGACGCAAGTCTTGCGCGGATTTGCTGGTCAACATAGAACAAATGAAGAACAGATAACCCACAGCTTTACAAACCTGGAGAAGGACACCAATGAAAACCACTGCGGGGGGGTGGGGGAGAGACAATTAAGATGCTACCACATATTTGGGGAATGACAGCTGAAAGCATCCGTTCATAGGCTTAGTATGTCAGAGAGGTCATTACACCTTCTGCGGTGTGTGTGTCATGGTGAAGTGAGTGAAAGATTAACCAGTTACATTTTCCTTTTTATATTGGGTGTTTTGTGTAGGTTTGAAGGACAGAGTGAACAGGTGCTTAGTATCTCACAGGGATAAGCCACGATTTAAGACATGCAGGCCTAAGATAATGCAGATGGCCCAGGTCTTTGCTGCAAAGACCGACCACAAAGGTCACTGCTAAGAGAGCTGAGCTGAGCAAATGGAAGGACACAAACTGACACCTGGGATCCCCAAAAGCGAACGTGATACATTCTGCCTGGTCATAACTTCTCCCCATGCAGGAGAAATCAGAAGCTCTTCTGCACTTTGTGCTTGTTTATCTGTCTTAATGCAAAGTTTAAAGCACCAAGCTCTGCCAAAATGACATCAAAAAAGTACAAAAAAAAAAAAAAAAAAACAGATTAATACTCCATAAATTAATCAGTTTACATGAGTGACCTTTGTCAGCATCTGACTGTGGTACGGGTTCAGGAACTGCTGGTTACCGAATATGGTTTGGGTAACAGCCATTTGAGGTGAACGCTTCAACTTTACCACACCTGTTTGCCGTTTAAAGGTAAAAAGCTTTGGGAAATCTCAAGTGTCATCACTTCATTCTTAAACTGTGTTGGGTGGGGGGGGGGGGGGGGGGGGGGTGGGGTGTGATCTTAGTCAAAGAAACAGACAGTAACAGAAACCGTGTCGATACAGCTGATTCACTATTTATATGACATTGCTTACAATCAGGCAAAGTAATATGCTATTAGCACAGTTGAGTGGCCTTAAATTAAAGCCTTACGGTAAACATTTAGTTGCTAGGAGGGGGTTGGCCCTACACTAGTAACCAAGGCTGTTTTACTCCGGATTATGTGACTTTTCAGTCAATAACATTGCATAACTTGAGTCACAACAGGAGAGAATTACCTAACAAACAAAAGCTGCCCAGGACTACCCTGAGGGAAGGGTGTGTTTTAGCGGAGCAAACACTGACATGCAAGGGCGGATGTGACACAGGCTTGTTTTTCCTCCCCTTTATAATTGATCTGGGTTACAGATACAAAAAAGCCATGATACGTACTCTAAACAGATGACAAAAAGAAAAATGAGGTCAGGAACAGAAATGACTGGTGTATCTGGCTGTCTTTGGCCTTAATCACTGAACTAAGCTCTAAGAAAGACAAGGCGTTCATAGAAATCTGTTGGCATCGAGTCCTAGACACAGAGAGCCCTACGCCGTCCCCAGTCTCACCCCAGTCAGTGCCATCCCCAGCGCTCCGGGAGTCTGGTGACGTGTCCATCTCCTCGGGACTGCCCAGAAAGTCAAAACCCTTCAAGGCTTCCTCTGCATCTGGATCATCAGCAGGACAAGGTGGTGGTACCAAGGAGGAAGATGGCTTCTTCCTTACAATCTGCATGAGAAACATCACAGTTACACTAAGTAATGCTCGGCTGGATTCTTGAAGAGGACCCCATTGGCTTCTCCACACCCTACGAAGTTCCTTCCCAAGAGAGCCTGTGTAAGGAGGCACTTCTGAGGAGTCGACAGGCTGTTAAAAGCAGAGAAGGTCATCTGGACAAAATGACTTCAAACAGTGGCTCACCGTTGCAGAGTCAATGATTGTTTTGTCCTTCCCCTCGCTGTCCTCGTCCTCGTCCTCGTCGCTGAATTCGGCCGCCGCATTCTCGATGAACTTGAAAGCATCCAGCACGGAGGACGTGGAGTCGGCCAGATCAGATTTCCTGACAGCATACAAGAAGATTGTAGTGAGAAAACTAAATAAGTGTGGAGGTATACAGCAAATCATGAGCCAAAGACCAATCTAAGGATGGGACCTAAGATTCCTCTGCATTCAGTTGACCTACAGTCTTGCCTCGTCTTCCTCCAGAACTTCTATTAAAGAGCATTCCTTACCCCAAGATGCCACCACCCTTGTGGGACGTTTTGGTGCCGTTGACCATCCGCTCAAGGTTCTTGCAACTGGGTTTCTCTGCATTGTCACTGGTCAGACCCAGGAGGGCTTTGACTCGCTGAGACTTGACATCAAGGATAGCATCTGTGAATCCCACCTCCTGCAGATATCTGAATAGGACAAGGGCAGCTATTGGGAGGCAGCCCATTTGCACGTATGATGCATCTCAAAGATGGGCAGTTCGGTTATAATGCAGTGCAAAATTATTTCATGCTACCCAGAACAGAAATCGCTCATAGGCAAAAGGGGACAATTAAACACCAGCTGTTAACATAAATGATCTGCATCAGCTTTCTAGCCAGATGCAAAAAACCAACATGTCTCTACAGATTTTGGATCCCGAGTTTAATATACAAAACATATGAACTCTGACATTCTCAAAATTACGCCAAGAAGTAATTCAGGTCTGGGAAAGGTTATAACAACAGTCCCGTTGCCGTTAACAAGCCAAGTCTCAGATGAGGCGTGGGAGACATGATCGCAGAGGAACCCTTCAGTGTCTAGCTAGTCTGGTCCCAGAATGGAGCTCCGTTCACTCACGCTAGTAGAGTTTCTCATGATAAAACCCAGCTAGTGGGAGAACTCGAAGCATTTTTGAGTGCCAAGAGAGCACCAGCCAAGGTAGGCGTGGGAAGCCTTTGCCCAGAACGTCAGCAATGATGGAGCGTACTGCTGGATGGAGGGATGAAAGCAACTAAAAAGATAAACCGTGGGAACAACCCAAGAATCCCAACGTGGACCTCACCAACTTAGCGCTGAAAAGGATCTGTACTGAACTGAGGAGGAACTGCAAACCTACCGCACACAACCAGCAAAGCTGCAACGGCTGCTCATTTCCACTACTGCTGCCCTGCCCAAGGGCATCTAGGTGCCAACGTCCTTAGTGGAAAAACGGGGCTGGGTGTGAATACTTAAGGTAATGAGAGCAAAACAGCCAGAGGAAGGTAATCCAAGGGCGGGCAGAAGCATTTTCAGAGACACATAAGCACCCTTTATATCCATCCAAACATCTCCCATAACCACTTACACATTAAGCTCACTGTAACATATGAATATATGAAGTGTTATCAAAACTAGGAGGGGAAAAAGGTCCTTTAAGTACTTTTAGTACTGAGCGAATAAACCAAACCGGTGTGACAGGAACTTTTAAAGAGTGATGTGCTAACACTGGCACAGGTGATGTGGCACGTACACGTAGGTTGCGTGTTTATTAAGCGTGTATATGTGTGGCTGGGCAGGGAGGTGTTGGTACTGACAGGTTCTCCAGTGTATGTTCCACCAAGCCTGACTGATGGAGCCACTTGTCCGGAACCAGGAAGTGTTACGGAGCAGTTTTGGGGATGTTCCCCGTGATCACAAATGGTTAATCCTCCCAAGCAGACGCTGGTCCCACATCTGCAGGACAAGAGGCACTGTGAAGGAGTCCATGACTGGAGATCCATTCTGGGGCCAGCTGGAGATGGGGAAGATCTACAACATGCCTCACCAAAGCCCCTCAGCACAGTGTCAGGGCAACTATCCTAACCGTTCCTGGGGCTGTATTATTTCACACAGACTAATTTATGGGTCTCAGAGTTTGTCGATTGGTACCTCAAAAAAAGACAAGAGAAAGTTACATTTACGGTCATTGTTCACCATGCGCAGAGACCAGATCCAAGAGCTCCCTAGACCACGGCAAGGTGTCTTGCACCCAAGACCTAACCCACCCCTCTGTTGAACCAAATCTCCACCACAGTTCCTAGACCACAGCTGGCAGTGGTCACCTTAATGAAGGGTGTCCCAGTCCAAATAGTCCGCTATCGTTGATCTGCGACCCGGGACAAGTTCCCTGCTCGTTATAAGAAGTACAGCAGCCATGATGCATATCCAGCCAGTCTCGTCACACTCTGCATAATCGGCACATAGTTTAGACAATCCCAGGGTCAACATCATTCCTCCCAGAGTCGCAAATCAAATTGAAGTCCGGCAGTCATCATAAATGATACCAGCACCTTTTCTGGCTCGACTTACACAGCAATGGCCAACCGATCGGAGTACGAAAAACAAATACTACACACTTTCCCTCTTCCCTATGTATTGAAATGCATTTCAGTTCTCAAATAGAGAAAATATATACACAAATCTTCGTAGCCTGTTTTTTCCAGTTATACTCCCACCACTGCCCTGCAGGGGGTGCACTTTCCCCACATCCCTGTATGCCAGGTACAACTGCCTACTGACCTGTACCCTTGACACTGTGCTGACCCATATGTGGCTTCTGGGTTTTCCGCCACATATAAACAGCAGTCCCTTTTATAGACATGTTTTTCTGTAAAATTTCACCCAACACGGGTGAAACTGCTCAGACACCACAAGGAGTTTCCACTTCTAGTTCAGGGTTAAACTCCACATTTTACACCTGAACACGGCACTTGTATACAGCTTTACACACATATATATATATTTACATATTTAGCAGATATTTGTATCCAAAGCAACATACACGTGGGGCAATTAGCAAATTACAAACATACATGCTGTCAAGGAGTCAGTGAGGCATAAGGGCAGCTAGGCTGAGCTTCCAGTGAAAGCCCAGGTACGAGTGTAAGCAGGACTGGAGCAGGAGCTAAACAATAAGTAACAAAGCAAGAACCTAATAAGACTATTTAAGGACCAGAGGTGCCGCATAAAAATTCAGGCATCAGAGGGACATAGAATTGAAACTGTATTTGAATTTGTATTTGTGATTGCAGAAAAAAGTACTACAAAACAAAACAACTACGCAATAAAAAAAATATAGAAGACTGGTCCAACATCCTTAGTGTGTGAGAGAGAGAGAGAGAGAGAGAGAGAGAGAGGCGGGACTCACTGTCGGAGGAGCTGGCGGCCCTGTTTCCAGGAGAACTGGTTGTTGCGTGTGCCCTGAACCTCATTCTCATTCTCACTCCCGTCATCTGCTAAGTCAGAGAGACACTATGAACCAGCACGTCGAAAGGTGGCATCCAAACAGAAAATTACGATGCCAACCCGGGCTCATAACATTCAATCAATACTTTCAGTCACATTTAATACAGAACAGTGACCTTTTATGTTGAATGACAACAAAAACTCATACAATTCAGACTACAACATATTCCAGGGCAACAGCTATATATGCTAGTTTTACCCCAACCATAATCTGTCCAATTCATTTTTAAAAACAATGATTCTTAACACTAGACTGAGCTTGTCTGTGCACCTCTAACAAAAAGTGGAGTATTAATTCAGATTTATAATCCATTAACCGTTTCGATTATTGGACTAATATTACTGTAAGAACGGATCTCAAAAAACACCCGATTGCCAATTATTAAATTTGCCCATAATAACAAGAGTTGTATTTTAGACTCACAAAAATGTCTGAATCCAAACAAGTTAAACATACTGAATTAAAGTAAAGTTCTACTGGGACAAATATCACCAGTGACAGGGAGGGAGACCCAATACCAGGTCTGCCTGTATTTTAAGAACAATGACACTTAAATAAGAGACCAAGGCACTGCCAGTAGCTTTATGGCATGTGTGTGCTTCCCTGCACGAAGCTGCAGAGTGCATCATCACTAGTGAGCCCACACAGAACTTGCAATTCAGTCTGAAACAAGCTCTTCAGAAGAAGAGGCGAAGGCTCTGAGTGGGTTAGCATTCTCTGGTCAGTAGGGGATGTACTGAACTGGGGGGCCAAAAGGGACAGACGTCACACACAGACACAAAGGCGGATTCATTGTCATCCGGTCTGGATTGTTCTTCCTTTTCCTGGCGCCCCCTGCTGGTGTTGCTGCTCCATAACAGTCGCATTCAAGAATGTTAAACAAACACATCCCAACATCCTCTGGGACAAGAAAAGGGGGGAGGGGCTGGTGGTGGCACGTCCACCACAGTCTGACTGCCCCTGAATGAGTCAGAGACTGAACCTAAAACTTATTTTTATTGGGGCTTAGCGGAATCCTCAGAGGGATAAAAAGGACAGACAGTGCCATGTGGGCAGTCTAGAAGGCGGCTAGCTGAAGTTGCTAGGATGCGCTCAGGACAGCAATACAATAAGGATCCATTATACTAGTAATACTGAGGAGCAGCATCGGCTCAATCCAAACTGCTAGCATGTGCTGGCTCGATTGCACACTGACTCACTTTGCTAGCATGTTCACCGCGCTAGCTAGCAGGCTCCAGCTCATTAGCATGTTCACCGCGCTAGCTAGCAGGCTCCAGCTCATTAGCATGTTCACCGCGCTAGCTAGCAGGCTCCAGCTCATTAGCATACTCACCTCGCTAGCTAGCAGGCTCCAGCTCATTAGCATATTCACCTCGCTAGCTAGCACGCTCCAGCTCATTAGCATTTTCACCTTGCTAGCACGCTCATTCTTTAGCACGCTCTGGGCACATCAGCATGGTCACTGCCAACACACGCTGGCCCGTTAGGATACTCCAAAAGAGCCAAATTAAAGAAGCAGTATAAGCACCTACCAGAGTTGTAACTTGGGGGCTTCAAGTCTCCTTGATTCAACTCTGTTCCATATTTCAGCTTGTGGTACTTTGCCCTGGAAATGACAGGAAATGAGGGAAAAAAAATGAGCAGGAACAAGAACCACCAAAAGCCTCATGACTGCAAATCTTACCTCAGGATCAGAGCTGCATGTTCCAATTGTCCCCCAAAGACTAGAAAATGTCTGATTGTTAAAAACAGATCTTCCAGCCAGACATTTCAAACAGACATGTCTAGTGTTTGATGCAAGACACACCAAGAGCAAACCCATATCAACGCGCATGCCGATGAGAATAATCTATGCTGTTGGACACTAATTATCAGTAGCAGTATAAGCTGAGGTTCCAGTAACGCTGAAGTACGCTTAAGAGGAATTAAAGTTCAGACTGATGATATCAAATGGCATGTTATGAAGACACTGGCAGCCCAGTGTGACCACACACACATGTATACACACACACACACACACACACACACACGCCACTCAAGCTTGTGTGACGCTCCCCCCTGCCCCAGGCACTAGTCGGCTATACTTATGCATGCTCCACTTTCCATTGATGCACCGTACTCCCTTAAGGATTTTAAAAAAAAAAAAAACATCGAAAATACAGGACAGGTTGCTAGGCAGCCACAGATACCAACGGAGGTGCTAGAGGCTCAGTGATGACGCTCCTATCTCCGTATGAATGCAGAGCGTCTGTCATGCCAACGCAAAAGTACCATGAAAGGTGCTTTTCTTCCTCCTGCCAACTTAGAATTTCAAAGGCAATCTGGTAAGAAAGCAGTGTGAGGGAAACTGGGGCAAGGCATTTATTTCACAAAAACACACACACATATATGCAAGGATCTCTAATTATGATGCCACCCCCCTAGCTTACAGCATTTTATATTTTTTCCCTCCATCACAACACCAAGCATCCTGCCACATACCAAAAAAGTTTTTTTTTTCCCTTTCTAAACTCTCTCTCTCATGTTCGTTGCACCTTTTCCCCACTAACAAACCCCTGGCTGGAATCACATCAGCAAGATGTGTGCCAACGATACAGTAGTTGCATACAGCGTGAACTACACCTCCCAGAATTCCATGTTCACAGGAAAATCATAGCGAGTCCTTCAATAATGTGTCAGGGGGTGGTCGGGGTAGCCTGGAGCCTGTTTGTCAGCAC
Source organism: Hippopotamyrus pictus (assembly GCA_026781145.1). Taxonomy (NCBI): domain Eukaryota; kingdom Metazoa; phylum Chordata; class Actinopteri; order Osteoglossiformes; family Mormyridae; genus Hippopotamyrus; species Hippopotamyrus pictus. Next base: position 5,624,429 of record JAODLC010000065.1, on the reverse strand, counting down.
GGACACGAGGCTGGCGTACACCCTGGATGAGATGTCGGTGATTACAGAAAATGATTCCCATAAAAAGAGAGAAAACTGCAGATTCTGAGCTGTCAGACCTCCTAAAATACAGAGCCTTAAATCACATCTAACTTAAACCTAGGCGACACAGGATTGCAAAATGTGCCACAAAATGGTCAGAATGGAGAGACAGCATTCCAGTAAAGACAATTAGAGTGAGTCCTGATACTGTCAGTATTATCCCTAAGAATTCCAATACAGTTGGCTACAGACCATAATCCCACATCATCTTTGAGGGGAAAAGCTGCAAAGACAACAAAACAAAACAAAAACGCCTACAGCACCATCCAGGACCTGGATGGGTGTAAATGATTCTGCAGCTAGAGCCTTGTCACCTCTGATGGCATCGGATTCCATGCAGAGGACAGTATCGTCTTACGTCCCCTCAGCATGGCACAACGAGAAGTGGGCGACCGAGGCGACAGAACAAGGAGCCAGTTCCCTTGTGACAATGTCATTTCTCTTTTTCTTGGGGGGGGTGGAACAGGCCTATCATAATCCCTGGGCCCCCGTGCCAGAGGCAGTGGACAGAAATCGGCTTTTAATGGCAGGTGAAGCTCTAACTGCTAACGGCAAGCTACTGCTGGAAGAGGGAATGCCACTCTGAATCATCCTTGATAGTTAGACTCCTGAGAGAACATCAGAGAAGATTCAAGGCTTTCAGCTTAAATGATGGGTCAGCAAGTGGTTTAGCAGTTCAGGAAGCTACAGCGACCATTCCAATCAATGGTGCAATATCCTAAGGGGATAATAATAAAACTATGACATTAGCACTTTACCTCAAGAGCACCTCAGTGATTGCAGTGGTGTGGTTGTGCAATGGAAATAAAATTACATTTTACAAATAAAGATCACTATATATTCAAGGTCACGATCTGATCAAAGTGCACTACTGAATATTAAAGCTGACACTGTGACTCATTAAGCTGGGCTATTACAAACATAAGAAGAAAATGAAACACTGCACATACAGTGACTGAGAAAACTGGGCGGGGAAGAGCAATGGAAGTAAATGTATTGTGAATTTCAGAATTACATTTCCCAGAAGCGCAGTGGCCAGACATGTTCTTGCATCATGTGCTTCTGTGGGAAATACAAAAAAAATCTGGGATGCAGACCTCTCCTGCTTCAAGGCGTACTCCAGCATCTTGATCCTCCGCACCAGGTCCTTCTTCAGGTTCTCCTGACCCTTCCGCTCCCCTTGCAGGAAGGCGATCTGTGCCTGTGGACACAAATATCGCCGCAGCGTTAGAACAGCTTTTGTATACCCAAGGATATCACAGCAATCTACAAAGACATTACACATCGATTCCTGTCCCAAATGTGAGCCCTTGAACCTCACCTGGCTCAGGTGTCAGACCTCACACCAAAACATGGTGTTTGGCCAGGGGTTAGAGCTGCATTACATAAACCAGGAATCCTTTGAAAAACAAATCATCTGGGGCATGCCCCTATAGGCTTATTCGGAGCAGGGGAGGCAGGATGAATGACTAACTGGATTGGCAAGTAATGTGACTATGTAGCAAGAACAAACAGCTTGCTCCAGCGAGACGGGCAGAGTCGTGCTCTGCCTCCCACGAACAGAGTGACTCAGCATCATAAAGCATCCATTGCATCCAGCTTCAGAGTCAATCTGAATCCTCAGATCTGAAGCTCAGTTAGCTGCTCACAGCTGTGTGAGGTCATGTGCAGGAGAGGCCCTTCCCCTACCGGATTACAGGAAAACAGAACAAAATCCTAACAGCCTTTCCTCATTCTCCTTGTAAACATGGCAGCAAGCTACCAAAGCCAATGGTTACCACGTCCGCAGTCCCTGCCACCCGCCTGCATGCCCAGGCGATTAATGCCCAACCCAGTTAATGACAGGGTGAGATGTAGCTGAGAGAGTGGCAGAGTATGACATTCCCTCAGAGATGGAACAAAAATAGCCGCAGGGCTCCTGCTTAGATGCACAGAGCTCCCCCTGAGAACATCTGTCTTCTTCCCTAACCTGCCTTTCTTCTACGTCACAGCCAGGCACTTTGTAAACAACCCCTGATTTTCACATTCAGCGTTTTCTTTGAAAACGAGTGACATACTAACAATCCACAACATCTTCAAAATAAAAATCTAATTGTAATAGTACAGATGAAGAGGGGGAGAAATAAAATCCAGAAATAGCTGTGCAAACAAGAAGATCCGATAAATATATCAAGGACCATCCGGTTTTCACTATATGCCTTGAAGAAGTGAAAAATCATACACATTGGAGAACTTGTCCCTTTACACACTTTACTCCTTAATTTAAATTGGCATTTTCACCCTTTGCCCCCCAGTACAGCTATAAGCAACACTGGCATTACGCAACGAGAGCCTCAGACGGCATAGGAAATGCTGAACGCAATACTCTGACTGTAACAACCACTTCAGTGCTCTGCAGTCATTGACGAAGACTCTAAAAATACACACACAGCAGGCGACTGGGGAACCCAAAATACTATAAAAGTGTGTCACACTCATTGGACCTCTGATGAAGTGAAAGAAGACTCAGAAGTGTCCCTGGCATATGTGTGACCTGTTGCGGTATTCCTCCCCACCTACGAACAAGAACACACACATTGCCTGATAACCAGCAGTGCACATTCCTTGCATTCCTACAGGGCATAGTAACTGTGCCAAACCCTGAAACAGCCTTTAAACAAACTACCTTCTAAAGTTCCTGCCCACTACCCCCCTCTCCCTTTCCCCAACACAGACCACACTTTACAGTCTGTGAAACATCCATAGAGGGCCCGATTCATTTTTTATAGTAAGCAGGATGTAGAATATTTACATTTATTTAGCAGCAGCTTTTGAAAAACATACAAGTGAGGCATCTAGTACATTACAACCATACAGCAGTCAGGGGTTAACTAGACTAAAGTTCACTTATGCTATGCTTCCAGTGAATGCCCAGGTACAAATGTAAGTGGCATCTGAACAATAGCTGTATAACACCTTTCAAACATAGCAAGAACCCAAGAACATTCAACTCAAAAGATAATGTGCAAGACTAAAACTGCTCCTAGTGGAGCACATTACCTTTCGAGTTGAATGCCTTGGCTTCTCACTGATCAGGGAGGCCTTCCGAACATATCGCACTTCCAAGATAAGGTGTGGGCTTGTATGATCTGCCAGTCAATACTGTTACGTTTGCAGAAGTTCCCAGATAGCTGTGTATTCACCTATCACCTCATTGAAACTTGGACACTTTTAATCAAAAAACTGTTCTGAATCACAACTATACCTACACTGCACTGTCTGCACTTTAGATTCGACTTACACCCAATTTACACAATGCTTGTAAAATGTTATTGAGTAAATAAGTACATGTGGAGACGATATTTCATCCCTGATGTAAGCATTATTGTCAGCCCCCCTCAATACACAAAGATCTCTCATATCATACCGTTGATGGCTATTTCCCCTCAGCCCGCTTCAGGCCATGTGAACAGAACGTCCCACTAAGACTGTTCACAGATGGTTAATCAAAGGCAACCTACACACATCACACATACGACAAGAATCACATTAAACGCAGCAGCCATTCAAGTGGAGTGTTTGAGAAAGATTAGACTAGTCCCTACTCACCAGTGGCCCAGCAAGAGCTGACTAGCAGAGCAATACCAGAAAGATAATCTCCAAGATCCAGCCTAATTGGCAATTAAACTGAATAACATTTCTCCACCGGTGTATGAATTGCATGGCCCCTGACTTACTACGCAGAATGCTCCTAACCTGAAGAACTGAATGACCGCCCAAAAGGACAATACATCACTTACTAATCACTGAGCACACGTACAGGCCTCAGAGGAACACCTCGCACCAAACTTTCACAGAAAAGCCCCATACTGTCTCATTTCTGATTATGAGATCGGTTGTAATGCCAGATTCATAAACACATTGCTGAAATATATCACACAGTTGCAGCACGATCACGGAGAATCATCTCACTTACTGGGTTATTCATGTAGCCAGGGACTCTAGGAATAATGAGCACAAGCCAGCAGGATTGTTGACTCTTGCTATGGCAGCCATAGCGTATGTCATCACTGGAAGTGCACACATTTGCTTTTCCCACAAAGGAAAGTGCAAATCCACAGCAGTGTTGGCGCAGGCGTTCCTTAAGGAGGGCTGGTCATTATCCCCAGACACACTTGAAGACTAGTTTGTTCTCGTCTTAGGAAAGGTGCTGACGCATTGGCAGCCCCGGTCAAGCCCCCAACCCGTCCCCAAGGGAGACAGACAATGAACAACACCATGCAACAGCTACACGGCCACATAGCTCTGATCACATACGAGGCTCAGGGAGGGGAGAAGGCTCAATGAAACTCATTTTCCTCTGGATCGGCATCTAACCAGCAGAAGAAACCGGACGGTGCTTTTATGCGCGCTGGACTCCGACGTAAACTCATAACCTGGAAGTAATCAATGAAGAACATATTTCACTCATTTAAGAAAGTCAGTGATGATGAAGCCCTATCCAGCTTCAGGTCCAGAGTGCTCCTTAATAAGTGATGAGATGTTTACCTTTCAGCTACCTGCTAATATCAAATTTTATTGCATTTCCACCAGCTTGTAAACTGCATTAACAGCTCTACTGGCAAGATCCCTCTGTCTGTCAGACTGCTGGAACAGGTTAAGCCTACTGGGGGAACGTTCTCCAGTTAAGACCAGTAACAAGGACATTACAACAAGCATGAAATACTGCAGTGATTTTATTTAAGCGGGTATAATAAAGCTTTTGGGTATGTTTTCAGTAGAACAAAACCAACTTGTCAGCTGAAAAGCTATATATGGGCTGACAAGGAGCTGATATGTGCAGGCAACTGAAGGACAAGTTGAGAGAAAGGGGGGAGGGGAGGAAAAGATGAAAAACTTGACCAGCTGGCAGCAGCAGACCTACAGTAGCCAAGACGTTTTGTTCTTGGGTCCTGAATGAACCGCATTCCACAGCCTGCTAATGTTCTCCAGGGCTAACAGACCGTGGAGGCCCGCTCACTATCTGGCTGCTCTAACTTTGATGTCAACCATCTCAACTTTCCTTCTTTCAGTGTTCCTGCACCTCCGGCCTTGTCACAAAACCAGGCCCGGCCAAACAGGCCTTTGCAAGCAGGCTCACCACTTGGAATGTTTTTGAAACCGAAAGAGTGATCTGGTATCTAGCAGCATTGGTATTAGCTAGAGGGCCACAAACACAGATTGTGTACCTGGACACCCTCCAGGAGACTGGCTGGGGGATTATTTGGCACAGGGCAAAATTGGTTAACAATACATGCTTTTCAGACAAACTGATTTCCATTAAGCATTCTCTGTTGCCAATATTTGGGGTGTCATTGTGTTTATATACCTTAGAACAACCAAAGTCTGCTTAATTTCTACACTTATTAACAGGTAAAATAGTGACAGACAGTTTGTCACTGCTGCTTGATCACCATCGCCAAAGATAAATGCTGCTGCAAGGCACGTTGAATTTGCGCAGTGAGACCTTCTGTCAAAATTAGGCTTTACAGCCCCTAATCATTCAACATCTCTGCAGCTGGCTTGTGCCACATCATCCATGGATAAAAATCCCAATGCTATTCAGCTTGGGAAAGCCCTAAAAACTGCCTAATTAGGCTACTTTTAATTGAACCAATGCTGATAATTCTAGCTGCCATTCATTTTTTAAATCAAACTAATTTCGAACATGGGTTTTTTTCCCCCCATTTGACTTACTGTAGCTTTAGAATGTCAATACCTTACTGTCTATGCACGGGTTCATTATTTCAAGGGGGAAAAACAGCTTGGCGGGGTCTCATTTGCCCTAGATCTTGCTCAGTACAATATTGGGAAAGCAACATATAAGATCTGGAAATGGGGGTTCTGAAGTGACCAGTGGGAGGCCATATATTCACATTCAGAGCAATTCAAGCTCATTCCTCACTGCCTTCAAGAATATATCACCGCTCAAGGAAGACAAAAATAAACACTGTGCACATCCTCCAAATAAACACATTAAATCACTGAGCCAATTACACTAATCATGCCTGGATGGAATAAAGGGACACTTAAAACCCATTTTTGGGAGGAGTTAAAGAGCAAAAGCATTGATAAGGAGATTATTAATAGGTCCCAAACACAGCTGCCACTAAATATAGTCAAGTGCACTATGGGATATCATGTCAGAAGTGTTATCCGAGCCAACTGGTAAAAATAAACTACTGAGGGAGAAAGAAACAGGGGAACAAAATATTCAAAACTCAAACCCACTGCCCCCAAGCTCATTTTCCAATGTGCCACTTTCCCAAGAACATTCTAGATTCATAACTTGATTACTTCTGTGCAATTAATCCAGCTGCCCTTCACGCAAGTTACCAGGGCGGCTCAGTGGTGATGCGAATGAGGGAGGAATTACAGTAACAGGGCAAACGATCTGGCCTGTTGAGAATGCCGTTCTGGTTGCTGATTTACAACTGGAGTAATTGAGCAGGAGAGAGAGAAAGGCACTATTAAGAGAGAAAGAAGGAACAAACCAAACAGAAAAGTCTCAGATCCTAGAAAACCAAATCCCACTCCTCAGAATAGCGACAATGTGAATTTCAAATCCTATATATTCATCTGAATTTATCACCATCAGAGTGGTGGAATTTAGACAATGGTCTGTCACCTGGTGCAATGCATTTAACCCACTACCAGTCGCTGACAATACAGAAAAATCACATGGGCAGCAAGCTAGTATTAGCAGACGAATTTCAAAACATTTCAAATATCAGAATAAGTAAACAGCTGGGATTCCAAGCCCATTTAAGCTCAAAACAATGTTCCAGTGTCTGCTATTCACTGCCCCTTGGATCAGTGCAGGCAAGAGTGGCCTACATGCGGGTAAAACTAGGTAACCCACTTGGTCGAGAATCGCCTCCACTCCTGCTGCCACGATCGCATTTTTGGCATGCTGGTAACGAAGGCAGGGACTGACCCGCCTCCCCAGGGCAGCTGAGTGAGGGGACGGAATTAAATGCAAAAGAAAAGGCCGGCTGGCACAAAGAGCTCACTGGAATCTGGAATCTCTCGATCTGTGAGGAGCCTCAGTTCCAGCCCCCTCCTCCGTTCCGCCATCCCCAAACCATCCCGTCTCGGTAATCAAAGCTGCGAGAAATCTGTGCCACACCTCTGGGCTGATAGGCCACCTTCCAACTTCTCCCAGACAGAACTACCCCAAGATTGGATGGACGTATTTACTTAGATCTCAGAAGAATTTTCACTTAAAGATCATGCTACAAGTCACTGCATGCTGCTGTGTAGCTCACACCCTGAATATAAAATCAAACTAAGTCTATGTGAAGAGGAACAGCAGGACGGGGGGGTGTGAAAAGGGCTATGATAGATCTAGCTTAATTATTTCAGAAAGGATGGTGCAGCAACTGAAGCTAGCAAACTCCCCTGGATTATTTCCAAGCCTCGATTCAGCTGACCCTCACTAATCAGCATTTAACAAAAGGGCCAGTTTGCCTCACTAATTAAATAGTAAGGCAGCAAGTAAGTACCTGGGCTTTGGCGTAAGCAACACAGCGGAGAACATGATCATCAGTGTCAAATAAAAAGCTGCCGTGCCCCCAGTAGACGGCACGCATATAATTACTGCCCACCGTGCGTCACTGCCTGCGTCGCTCTGACCAGTCACAGTGATGCTGGCCACTGGCCCCTTGAGTGATCTTACCCTTCCATTGGACCCAGCAGTTCACCAACAGCGATAACACCAGAACCCAAAAACATCGGCCACAAAGAGCAATCGCACAACCAGGAGAATCATCCTCAAGATTCAAGCACTTTATTGGCCATGTAGGACAGAAAGGGGGCATTGGAATGTGTGGCTGTCCAACCCCACCCTATTATGAAAGTCTATTGACAGAAGAAAGCAGAATGATATGCGGGTTGATAAAACGCCGTAACAGACATACAATGTGCATTGTGCCGTGTATATGACTGTTACGGGAAAAGCAGATGTTGAAAATTCAAACTGCCTATCGGCTAAACATATTAGCCGTTAGCTGCAGATATGATATGGGACAAAGCCAGGGGAAGGGCAAGTTAGGCGTGCGTTAAGGAGCGCACCTGGGGATTTTTTGCATGCTAGCGTGCATGTGCACGGGTGTGTCCGCATATTTCTCTAACTGAGAATGCAATTCTATTGGCGACGGGGTGAAGTTTCGACCTGGTGGTGTTACCAAAGCTTACTGGGGGTTGGAACGGCAATCGGTAGCTTAAACCTCAGTATATTCCCCACACCTTAGGGCCTAAAGATTAGCATAGAGGAGATTGAGGTGCAGTCATGACTGCACCCCACAGTGCTTAAACATATTAACACTGGGTAAACACCCTCTGCTTTGAAAAACAAACAATGGTCAGGGATAATCCGCTTACGGTAAGAGCCATTATCGTATTTATGTCTGAGTTGGGGAAAAGAACAAAAAGAATAAACTCTACGGCCAGCTTCCACAATGCTGATAATTCCACAAAAGGGACATCAGGTGGCATGTCAAGGCGACTCATTCTGGTTAGAGTACAGGCTGCCATACATACACAAAATTCTAATCCAGACAATAACACCCATGGTTATACTCTTCAGCAATTGCAAGTGAATTATAAATGAGGTGTTACAATCGAGCCAGTATTCCTGGTAAAATATCATCATATACTGGCCTTTAACAGTCATCCTAACTTCTGACATTGCTCCGAGGAGTATCTACTACAGCAGCACAAACCCTAAAAAAAACCCTAAATCCCAACAATGACAACCTTCATCCCGACGCAGGCCTAACCTTAATCATCAGCAACCAAACAAAATACACCATAAAATAGATTGACATTTTTAGTTTTACGGCTGCATAGTTTTTTCTGAAATTGAGTTTCCCCTTGTGGGGACTGAAAAAAGTAGTCCCCAAAACATCAAAACAGATTGTTATCATATTGTGGGGACATTTGGTTGCCTCAATGTAGGGGGGCTGTTCCACTAGGTACAATATGTTTGGTACTTCATGAAAGTACGGTACTTCAAGGTGTTGATATACCACTGGCCTAAAAACTAGTACCAGCACTGAATGATGATGTGAGGTGGGATATATTGTACTCAATTTGAACAATGGGTATAGTATATTATAGGGCTGGACAGTGTGTGATATTAATACCAACACATCACATTGGCCTTCTTTGGACAACTTTTGGAAGGTAATGATCACGAGATACCGGGAACACCCAACAAGACCTGCCATCGTGGAGATGCTCTGACCCTAGCCATCACAATGTGGTAGCCATCACAATTTGGTCCTTGTCAAAGTTACTCAGATCCTTACACCAGCCTATTTTTCCTGTTTCCAACACATCAACTGAAGTGTCTGCTCACTTGCCTAATATTTGACCATTGTTATGCGATAATCAATGTCATTCACTTCACTTTCAGCGGTTTTAATATTATGGCTGATCGGTGTTTGTTTGCACTTTATATACCTTACAGCTGTATGCACAATAATTTCCCCCTGGGATCAATAAAGTTAAACTTAAACACATTTACACACCAAAAAAAAAAAAAAAGATGGACATCAATAGACAGTAAACATGAATAATAAACTACAGACAGTAATACTGCAAAGAAAGTTACAGGCACAGAATAAAGCGGCCAAAGCCCTAATTCTCTCGCACATTAACATGGAATCTAGCATTGCTCTCTCGGCAAACTCTTGGCAGGTAGAACCCTTCCTCCACACCGATCATCCCATGCCACTGCCCAGGACAAAGTACCCACCTCATACAGATGGTGGACTGCCTTCCAGAAAACTAGATCATTAATTAACCGGGCAGTGCTATTCGGGAGCAGGAGTAATAAATGAAAGCATCTCATGAAAAGGAAGCTTCAGCTGTTTATGGTTCACACGAGTTGTACGCAACTGCAATGCTGGAAGTGGACCTGGGCGACTCATCCAATGAAAAGGGCATAGAGGGGGAAGAGTCTGGCCATGACTGTCCTACTGGCACAGCAGAGGCTCAACAGGGAGAGCCTCACAACTTAACACAGGGCACAGGCTTGTCTTTATGCAGAGGAAAAGGAAAAGAGAGAGAGAGAGAGAGAGAGACAGAGACAGAGATAGGGGGGATAAAATGACTTCCTGCACCCCCCCCAACACAGAGTCCAAATGCAGCGAGGAAGACTCGAAGCAGCGGGCATGCCATTTGCTGCCCACCCTCTGGGTGCCGTCTATCGCCTTGTTGTTACATCTTACTCACGTGTAAGGAGATAGATTAAAGACCCAAAGTCAAAGCCACACACAGGTCAACATGAAAGATCCCCACGTCTACCACCCCTACTGGAAACGGTAATTGCTAATCTGGCATCGAGTGGAAACAAAGCTGAGGGGCTCGTGGCTCTGCAGGCGAAACTCAACGCGAGTGTCATGTGAGCAGTTCACCACAAACTTCGAGTCCAAAGAGGGTTGTACCAGGGCAGGAAGCTGCATGATGTCACTGACGGCAGCATACTGAGGAAGGCCGTCTGTGGGACTGAGTTACGGCAATGAGCGGTTAACAAAGGAAGAACATCTCTCCCCAGACTCACCCCACTGAAGAACAAAACTAAACATAGCTCAACAATAGCTCATCTGCTTATCTGCTCTTCGGGATTCCGCTATCCCACAATGCCCAGCTTACGTTCTGCAGGATTGCTAATAAAGCTGGTGGTTTCAGGAAACAACAACAAACCCAGGCGGCTGTGAGTGATATCACAGCACAGATGACACCCAGAAGCCCCTGTTAACAAAACCGGCTAGTTTTGGTGCTGTTGACTTCAGCTGATCACCCCTCCCCCGTATTTTCCGCTCAGGAGAGGATCCTTAAAGAAACCCCAAGGGTAAGCCCTACACTGTCAGAAAAAAGCACCAAATTGTACCTTTGAGGGTACAAGTGCTTGATGCAACACTGACATTTTCAATACCAACACATCACCCCAACGTTTGGCCATTTAAGCACAAACTAATGAATTCACATTGCAAACCAGGTAAACTCCTAAAACGGTTAAATACATTAATACTAAATATGACAGGGAACAATGAAATTAACTGAGATATCTTATGGCAATGACTTTGACGTTTCTCCATTAGCGCATGGAGAGAAGCCAGAAGTGAGGCTGCATTTACACACCCTCTCCGGCCCCACCCCCCACCAAATGCAGAGTTTGGAGATCCCAATGGCGCGAGAGCCAATTTCTTTTTTGTCCCGTGTAAGGAGAAGCCGCTTGGGAATGTCGAGATTTCCTTCGCTGATGCCAGAGGCACAATTGCAGGAAGAAGTTACAGGACCAAGGAGAGGGAAGAGGCGGGTCCAGGGGTCAGCAGTGAGAGAATAATTATACGGCCTGCAACTTACTATCAGTGCGTCATCCACAACGTTTATAAGCTTAACATTATTATTTGGCTGGTAGTGAACAAACTGTAGTTAAGAGACCTGTAATAGTCAAAGGCCTTTGAATGGCTGTGGGACTGCAACCAAATTCCTATTGGTTGAAAGCAGATGGAAACAATCAATCACAGGACAAAGCTCCCTTGAGAAGCCAAGAACCCACTACTGAAGGGGTGCGAATACTGACAATGCAACAAAGTACTAGAATACCTCACACAGCTGCCCATCCAAGAGTTTACCCATCTCAGCTTGATGTTACAGGTAAGTGCAGCTGGAACTCCAGTGTTTCTATGCTCTGGACTAGAGAGGAGAAACGGCCACGTTCCTCGCAGCAGGGGATCTAAGACAGTGTGACCAGCAATGGTGCTTGGGCAAAATAAGCTGGGGGAAATGGAGGAAGGAAAAAGCAACCGCAACAAGCCACCTATCATAGATCAGTCAGCATCTTGCCACAGGCACCAATGTCCTCCTGTCACAGGACACCTCCACAGAGTGCGGTTCAGTGACAAGCTGGATGAGGGCTACTCCTGGATCACTTAGTCCTGCTGATAAGGTGTGCTGGCAGCCTGAGAGGACAGTGCCTGGAAGCCCATATCCAGCCTTGTGCAAAGCCTCCAGCTCCAAACAGTATACAACAAGGTCTAGTCTTTAAATGGTACAATGATGTCAGGTGGCCATTTCGCTTTGTGCCAACATATCTAATCCAAAACTAAGAATTCACTATAAGCGGAATTTGTGTTTATGGCATAGGAGACCTAATGACCAGGAAGATGCAGATCCATCATCCAGATAAGCCAATGAAGAAAACCTTACACTATAAATAAACTGTATGAATGCATGACCGTTTCGGGCTGATACTAGAGACTGAAGCATAGCATTACAAAACAAAAAGACAAAAACACAAACAATATTTGACTAGTCTCGTGAAGTCAGGCAAATGAGAACCTGGAGAGCACAGACCAAAACACGCAAGTACTATCTCACACAACACAGACTCACTCATTCGTTCATGCGTAACTGACATCAGGAATTCAAGAAATTACATTGAGCAGGGGAAAGTAGAGGCAACCAGCTCTGGAGGAAGCAAACTCAGTCATTTCCTCTAAAATAACTTAACAGCCTGAAATACAAGCATAGGGGTGTCTCCATGCATGCGAGACCATTTAAGTGTCTATTTGGTTTGTGTCTGAGAGGACATGATGGCACTCAGCCAATAATGACTTTTCTGAGCACTGCTCAGTCTCCTTGTCACTACCTTTGACTGCCACCCCACCTTCTCTCTGGCTTGGAGTAACAGTTATCCAGGGACCACCTAGATAAACTGCTGCCACCCCACACCTTCTCCAGCAGTTCCTAGTGGGTCTCCTATCCAAGTACTGGCCAGGCCCAAACCTGCTTAGCTTCAGGTGGAGTACCTAGCCCGAATTGCAGGTGGAATGGCCGCTGCAGAGGCTGCTGAACATCCCTTTGCACACCGCTCATCTTTATCCTACCACGTTAGCTCAGGATAACTAGCAACGTCAACAAGTCACTAGTAGACCAAGCTTTGGGGCGATGGGTCAGGCCGGGGGATACTTTAGCAAAATTCCTCATTTGTCACATGTACATTGGTATTTGCTGACCAGGTTACGCAACTAGGCTGCAGCGATAATGTTGTCCCTGTCCTTCACCCCTTACTGCCACGACGTCTACTCTGCAGTGGCTGTCACTCCAGGCAAAACAGCTCCTGCAAGGGACACAACTAAAACTCAGGTATTTGGGGCAAATGGCTGCTTTGGGTTGTAGGACACAGTGTAGGTGGCCTTCTTAAGAGGAATATTCTTGAGAGAAAACTTAGAAGCTGGACTGTTAAAGGGCAAGGGTACTACGATTACCTAAACACCATCGTGGGGTCATGATATTTCTAGTGTGTGTTCACTGCTAAATCATAAATCACTTAACTGGAGTTATCGCTCCACTAAATTACTGTGGCCATGCTTGATTTTCCCCAATGTGCTTTCAAATCCCTTAATTCTTCACATGTAATCAACATCTCTACTTCAACAGTTAATCATTCAACTCTGTGTGCCTCTACACTGTAAAATCAAACGTTGCTGCTTGCTACCATGTAACGCCTGCGAGACGATGTACACATGGAACACGGTGTTTACACCTACCCTAGCTGTGTTATTAAAGGACCATTAAGACATGTACAACATCGTGAACACAATCCCTTTGTTACATGTGTACACAAACCCTGTGACCCATCACAGGCAAGCTTAGTAAGCAGAACCAGAGCTAATACATAAAAAAAGAGCTAACTGCATGTAATCCCACATGCTTCATGACAGTCCCTAGACATTATCGAGTTTGGTTTGGGGGAGGGGGATAACATTACTATTTCCTCCCTCTTGGATAACTTACCTCCCAACAAGAGAGATAAGCAAGAACAGGAGGGGACTTTATGTCACTTTGTATGTAAATACCTACAGTACCACAAAAACCACAATATGACTAGGTAGGCCTTTAAATCAAGATGAGAAAAGGAAAAGTATGTGTCCATCCTTTTGTCTGTGCAAGAAATAGTTAACTGTTAACCATCAGGAATGCAGCAGCACTATGGTTTAAAGCCCACTGGGGGTGGGGATCCCCAGGCGCAGCAGAGCAAGGGTCCCCTACATTGCACAAGGGCATCAATGACACCGATTTAAGAAGCTGGGGAAAGGATTACATAGGAAAAAGCACCACCGCATTTTGTATGAACGGTCCAAAGCAATAAAGGCAACCAAATGAGAAGCAGACACACAACAGAAAAAGACTTGTTCCTCGCAATGTGTAACGACAGAGGGCTCAAGATTACTGCCACATGAGTTAAGTGATTTACACATATCCAGTTCCCAGAGGCGTTAAAATGCGGGGTCTGGCTGACGGCGCTGATATCACGCTCAACCGTATCTATAAACCATGCTCCTGATGATGATGATGATGATGATTTCTATTATGATTTTAATGATTCCGTTTGCGGCGCCATCGCCAAAATACAAACTCACAATCTACATTTAGCCCCTAAGGCGTTAAAATGCATCTGGGATTACGGCCGACAAATGGCAGCGTGCGGTTCAACCATAACAAACGCATGGGGGACACGTATTTTATTAAACGTTAACTTAGTTTCAAATCAGTTCCGGTTTCATGCCATACATCACTTAAGTTAATAAAACTCTAGTTGTTAAAAAAAAAAATGCATTTATTTCTAAAAATACTACAAATCAAAGTGCGTCGGGGTAAAACACCGCAACACTAAAAATATCTCTCCTTTTCACTGACGTTCCATTCCGATCACATCAACTATTATTAACACTTCGCCAATCATTCAAGCTACAGGGTAAAGAAGCGAAATGACACCTTTAAACCAGCAGCTCAGAGCCAGATGAGGCATTAAATGTTGCAATCCGTTTATTTCTATAAATCCAAATGTCTATCTTCATACCGTAAAATTCAAAAGGACTAAGTGACATTTAGGTGTATACAGACATAAAGCCATATGCCACCAAGACTGAAAAAACAACGTGCGTTTGTTCTCTTTACGTTTTAATACTAAAACAAAACTTTGAAAACGTTGATTTTTACACTGCCGAATCTCTCGTCATTTCATAATATTAATTTCTGGTTTTGAAAGCAACACAATAGAACACATCTGCAGGAGCTGGCAGAAACCTGAGAAGTATGCAACAAAAGCGCCGGTCTGATCAGACCAAAACTCCTTCCGTGAGAAAATAAAACGCAGATCTGCTACAAAATTCAGCGCATTAAATTGGTCTAGTTTTTGATCTGGGACCAGCAATGCAATTACCCTGTAAACACTGACAGAGATTTTAACTTCGGCCGGTCATACTCCGACTGCACGGTTTACGGTTCGGTGGGGAAACCGGAACAGAAGTAACCAGTTAAGTAGCAAAAACACGGCAGTGGGGCTTCGGCCGCCGCGTTCGCGGATAGCGCGCCGTCCCGTTCATCGCCGTCGGGAAAGCGCTGTAATGAACTCTCACCATTTCAGTAACATCAACATTTCAGGAAAAAAATCGAACGGAAACCTGAGGCTGCGTGTGACAAAACACGAATACCCGTTTACACGAGTAAGACCACGAGTTGCGGCCATCAGGAGCCTCATCCGGGCTGAGACCGGTCCGCCCGCCCGGCCGGGTAACGTTAGCATCGTGCTAAAGCTGCGGAGCGATGACTCGCAGTACAGACGCTGAGCAGCGCGCACTCCCTCTCCGACAGCACAGAGTATGTTTCCCGCTCAATAAAAAAAGAGAAAACGGAAAGGGAACCCCCACAAAGACATAAAAACAGACAGTTATGTACCTGTAACTCGGCCCGCTCCACCTCCCACTGCGCCCTCTCCACCTCGAAACGGGCCCATTCGTGTTGCAGGAAGTGCAAGATCCCGGGGATACTGTACTGAGCCCTGACGGCCTCGCCACCGTCGCCTTCGGCCAGAGATCCCTTTCCACCACCCGGCAAAACAGGGTTATTATTATTGTTGAAAAAGACGCCCGGCCCCGCCTGTTCATCCATGACCAGGTAGAAGGGGGTCGGATCTAGGACAGCCGGCAGAACTTCTCTGTCGGGGGATCCTCTCCGCCGCCTGTGAGCTGACTGCGATCTCCGCCGTTACACCATGAAAAAAACAAAAATACCAGCGCTCTCATCGCAAGCGATCTCCTTTCTGACAGCTAGCTGTCAATCAATGACGCAGACCTCCGGGTAACGCCCACGGCGTGCAGAAAAGCATGACGGGATTTGTTGTTTTCGGGAAATATGTTGCCGGCTGGTCGTTCCAGATGTGATATTTAATCATATTTGAAATATACGACGTTCTTAAAGTACCATATTACAGACTCAAATTAGCCTACCGTAAAAAAAGCAACAGGAAGTACAGTTAGAGAAACTGTTCATTATTATTCTCCAGTGGTGAGAAAGACTTTTTTTCTGCAGTCTTGAGTATCTTATTTATATCCTGTGCCTATAAAAAGAAGACAGCTGTCTAAAGCCAGCCATCAGAGTATAATTATTCAATCAGTGTTGAAGGACAGCTTAGCTTCGCAGATTCTACCAGTCAGCGGTTGTTTTATGTTCGCAGGGGGGATCCTGATGTAGACTAGATACACCTCAGAGCGGCTGTTACAAATTATCAGTGTATATAGGCCTATATTCCTCACTGACAGCCGAAGGCACAGGAAATGCGCACTTGTTAAAGGGGCTGTATTTTGGACGTTTCTTTTTATGGATAAGTGGTAATGTATGTGTTCCTTTAATATCATTTTGTTTTATACTTTTATTTTTATTATTCATTTGTGAGTGAATCAACTGATGGGGGCTTTCATAGCAAAGGAATGATCTTGGTGTGACAGAGCAGTTTCTCCCCCCTGGAAAATGCTGTTTATGAACTGTGATCAGAGAAGGGAAGCTCTTAAATAGTATAGACTGTGGGAAATATCTGTTCCTGGCATCTCCATCAGAACGAACTGAAAGTCCTGTGTGCTTGTTGCCAGGGCTTTCTGGGTGCGGGAAAAGCACTGTCCTGTTGCTGAATAATGTTGTAAAATCACTGCCTTTTATTGTTGTCTCAGTCACAGCCATGCAGCCAGCTATTCCAACCACCAGGCAAGTGATGATCTCATCTAGTAAAATTCCAGTGTTATACCAGCATGCTTTATGACAGAGCAGCAGATTCACTACAGATTTTACTGGCATTAAGTCTCATTTACCACTAGTATTATTTGTAGGAACGTGAAAATATAATTGGAGTTAAGCTTGTTCATGTATAACGATCATACTTTTATACCTCACAGGGAAAGTTATGGAACATAACGAAGGAACGGGAGATGTGACTCAGGGTGATGTCCAGCAGAGTGAAGCCTCATTATGATTTCTCATCAGGTTTGTTATGAACTTGTACTACAGTCGAGCAAACATTCTTACACTAGAAAAAGTAAGTTTTTACTCCAGACAAGAAATTCAGAAATTTAGAGACTCCTTTAACAGAGCAAAACTAATTTTATTCCAGATGTGACCCTATGGATTTGGAAGCTGCCATCTCTGCATATTACCCCTTTTAAAATGGATCCACATGGCCTGAATTCACTATTCCTAGCTCATTACTCTCATGTCGTAGTGACACACAACACACTTGATTTTTTTTTCATTAATCTGCTGCTTTTATTCAGACTCATGATAAAATTCTTAGACTTGTAGACGAAGCAAATCGACTCAGAACAAACCCAAACCCAGGACCTTCTGTGGCTTACTGGAAAGTGCTATACACAACATTTTGTTTGTTGTCGTCAAACTTACAAGCAATCCAGTGCCACTGAATATAATGGCCACAGAAACATCACCACAGGAAATAAAACAAAACACCAGCTTTGGTTGACAGTGACGAGAGACCAGGGACCTGTATCACAAAGTAAGATATGTTGGTCAGCTAGATAACTTGTTGGATTTATAGAACACTGCAAGATGCAAGTGAACTAAGATACAGTCCATTCATACTGATGTACTGTTAATCCAGCTTAGTAAGCAATTTAGCTTCGTGATACACTTCCCTGGTGACCGATGTTTCTGTGAGTTTACAAACATGTCTTCATGCCTTGCAGTGCTCAGGATGTAAATTGTGTGAAGATGGGTTAACTTGTGTCAGGTTCATTTATTTACACAGATCTACAAAAGGTTTAAATGTATTAATGTATTGACAGATAATGAATATGGTTTACAAAAAAAAGATGCAATATCCAAACTTTGAGGAGAAACAACCAAAAGAAACACCAAAATGACAGAAGGAAGGAGACGAGTTGATGGGGTAATAACAATACCTAGATTACCCAAGATTCTCCTCTTTTGACAGTGGGCACAACAGCTCATGATTGGCAGCCCGTGTGTCATTATTCACACTTATCCAGACTTACAAAATACACACACACACACACACACACACACAGACACACACACACACGAAACAGAACATAATGTTTTCATTTGCAAACACAGCACTATCTGATCATATTAAGCAAATGGGCCATTGGGCACCTGGATTCATATTTATGTCATGGGGGGGTAGGGAAGTCTCACTTTTGCTCGAAGGCTGTACTGAAGTAAAGTGCATGTCGTGGAGGGTAAAGGAATGAGAAAATGAATGGGGGGAAAAACATTAGAAAGACCATCCAGGTTGTAATAACAACAACCATTTCTGCAACGTCAACTTTGATCATTTCCTTTACGGATTCACCGCCTTGTACACCAGGAACTGAAACAGGCTACACCTTAAAATGCAGTATAGTAAGTCAATTTCCAAACTAATATCCAAGAATCTCAACACAGAGACCCTTGGATTTCATATT
Source organism: Hippopotamyrus pictus (assembly GCA_026781145.1). NCBI lineage: Eukaryota > Metazoa > Chordata > Actinopteri > Osteoglossiformes > Mormyridae > Hippopotamyrus > Hippopotamyrus pictus. The sequence goes on along the minus strand of JAODLC010000065.1, from coordinate 5,605,542 downwards.
TACATGCTCGTTGACTACTACGTTTGCACCTATAAATAACTATAGCTATTAAAAAAAAGGTTGATTCACAGACAAAAAAGCAAACTGAAAAAAAAAACTATGGGAACATGATGTTATTTCCAATATATGGCATACAGTGCTTCTAAAAAAAATGACTGGAGAAACAGAGGGGGTGGGGGGGGGGGGAGAGAGAGAGAGAGAGAGAGAGAGCTAGAAAAAGCTGGTCTTCAGTTTGATGGTAGGCGCTGCCTGGACGGTGGGCTGGGCTTGCCGGGCTGTGGCCTTGGCCTTGCTGCTCGCCTGGTTGGCCCGGACGGCCGTCTCCAGGCGGATCTTCAGCTCCGGGGCGGCCCCGATCACCGTCTTGAAGGCGGTCGGGTACAGGGGGCCGATGCGCATCAAGTCCCGCAAAGCGAACTCGTGCAGACCCTGGGAGGCGGGACTGGCTGAGGAGAAGGCGTTCTCGTCCAGTAGGTAGGAGATCAGCGTGGGCACGAGCAGAGCCAGAAGCTGGACACCTTTCATGGGGGGAGAGGGGAGCGATACACTGGTGAAGTCAGACATCGATGGTCCAGCCCACCAAACACACACAGCAGCTAGTTCACACACCATGGCACCCTAGAACACTGGATCAGTGTAAATCAGTGAAACAAGAACAACAAAAAAACGGAGCTTCACTCTGGTGCCTAATGTGACCATTCACTGGTGATGCAAAACCCCGTTCCACAGAAAAAACTCCTTATGCACGACAGACAATAGCATGCCAACTCCCAACTCCTCTGCCTGGAGAAACTTATTTCACTGAAGCAAATTTATAGGCTCAGTATTTATAGCTTGATGTTATTAAGGACCTTCGCCATATCACCAAACCTTCATGTAGATCCATTGTCAGGAAATAGAAGATTATTTAATACTCTGGAAGCTTACAGATTTCAGATAGACTGCATTAATACTTAACAATGTACCATAATTACACAACAGTACATGAATATTTTAACAGAGGTCAAATAATATGCATTAATCAAAGCACATAATCCCAATATGTATATCTACTGTAATTTTCTTATCTAATCATGTTAAGAAAGTTCTAACAGGTCTGTTCAGGCTTTTCCATTTATTTTCTGAGGCCAGCTTCAGTCATGCTGGGAAATCTCAGACAAAGATCAAATAGCACAACTGTCCACAATAACGTGTCAGCTGGGCACAAGAAGCATGACTGGAGCATCCTTATGGAGACACAAACACACTGTAATTCTTCCCCAATCTGGAAGGTGTGATGTCAAGAACATCAATGAACTGGATTAAGGGTATCCTCTCTCTGTGTGGAGCCACAGCTCTGCTACTAAGTTATGAACCTTCACTGAGCTGTTTGCTGCTATTTGTGGAGACAGAACCAAGCTGCACGTCACGATTTCAATTTAGTAAACACTGTCACGCCCAAGAATATACAACAGAACCACAAAAGTCTATCCCAGATCGTGAGTCAGCGCTCTGCTGTCTGACTTAGCCACCATACTGGATGTCTGGGTCTCTCGGCCGGCATCTTACGGTTCTGCTCCTCGCCCATGGCCACCAGGTTCTCCAGCACCTTGATGCCCTCCTGCACGGCCTGCAGCTCGGCGGCACTGGTGGGCCGGCTCCGCTCCGCCGCCTTCAGCTTCTCCACTACGGGCGGCGCCAGCGCGTGGATGTAGGGGGTGGCCAGGGCTCTGCTGGAGTGCTGGAACACGGAGAGCAGCAGCTGGTAGCACCTGGCCTGGACCTGGAGGGAGAGGAGGTCAGGGGGATGCAAAGAATGCTGATGGGAGATCTGCGCTGACGTCAGGATGAAAGGCGACACCTTAAATCACCACAGGAAGTGCCTGAATTTCCAAAAATCAAAATATATACTGAGCACGTGGAGAACGTCCCAGTCCACTTTTCTGGTACCCTGATTCGATCCATTCCGAGTCCCGATCTCTTCTTTTAATAAATATGTAAATACACATACAGCAGGCGTGGGTGCATCCCATGTCTGAGAAAGCCCTGCAATTTCATGGTATTCTTCCATATGATATTTAGATTTCTTGCATTAAACGACACTCTTTTGCTACCTTCTCTCGAAAGGATGGCTTTGCAAACATCGCAGGTAGCTGTTGGGCTACTCTGAGTTTCCGATTTAAAGAACGTCCACGTGGCTGACACAGTTTGTGGTTCCAAGCCATGTGCCCCAGGATTACTGCAGTGTGACGGAACCTTACAATCTGCACAATTGATGTAAATTGGCTGCACGTGAGAAATTAAATAGATCGGGCTTTGGATTGGGCTGTGGTAACCGATACTTATCAATTTAAAAATGCCTGGATCGTCCCGATTAGCATCGACACGAGCCCAAACCTAATGATCTGCATCATCTGCAGTGAGCCAGCGTGGAGGAACTGCACATCTAGCTATTCTGAGGACTCAGCTCGGTCTCAGCGAGAGAGTACTGATCCTACTTGGTCCAGGACCACCCACAGGCTGAGCCACACAGGAGATGCTGGATTCAGCTCCTTCCGTTGCTGGACACTTCCTTTCAGAGGGTGATGTCCATCAGCATCCCATCCATTTTCCCCACTTGAGTGCCAATGCATCCACATGAAGAAAAGCTTCTCTGGGATCAATGGCCTTTTCTCGATCTGTCTGAGTACTTGGAAATTAGTGATTTTGTATCCTATGAGCTAGAGATGGCGTGGAAGATGCCTCCCCATCTTTCAGGAAATAATCAGAAATCGATGGTGTCACAGTTCCTATGCAGTGCGCTCTTTGAGGCTGTCGGGTCGCTGTGCCACATACACCAAACTGGACCAGTGCCCTTTGCACAAACTGCCTTTGTCTTAGCCAATTATCTTATAACAGGTAACAGAAATGTCCTCTTTGGGTTGCCATCTCTCTCACTCACACACCAAATATGGCAGGCTAAGTCAAATACGTTTTTCATGCTCAAGAGACTCTGGGAAGATATAATATAATAAAAACAAGTATTCTATAATATACAGCTAGAAAATACTCACAGGAAAGTGTCCCTAAGGGTGATTTACAGCAATTATGACAACATTTAAAACTGCAATAACAATAAATCAGGCAAATAAGATTCCCAAGTTGTCCCTATATTCATATAAATATTGCAGTCTCACAGTCAAAACATGTTGTTGGCTGGGCTGAGGAACAAGCTATGAAGGCTTCAGGCCCTCTCCCACACGGGACATGGTGCAAGACAGAAGCTATCAAGGAATACAGCTCAGCAATGTTGCAGTCCATTACCCAGGGGTCGCTGGAGTTGAGGGCGTTCCGGAAGTGGTCCATACACCCCTTCTGCAAGGACGTGACCCCCACCACCTCTGTGCCAGCCGACAGCAGGAAGAGCGTGACAGCCGTCAGCATGCTGACCTCGTCCATGTCGGGTCTGGACTCGTCTGAGAGGAGGTCCGACAATGTCATTGACACAAGCACTTTAAAAAGAAGTGTTTTCAATTGGTAACTCAGAGAATTCATCAGTATTTGTTTGAGATGTGAAGCTGGTATCTGTGCAGCGTGTGTGTACTCCAGCTGAGAGTACCTGGCTGAGAGTACTCCAGCACGGAAGCCAGGCTACTGCGCACCAGGCTGCTCCACTGCTTGTGGATCTTCTCCACCCGAGCCAGCGGAGATGTTATGATAGTCTTGATGCCCTGCAGGGCGGCTGACACAGGCAGCGGCATCGCGTTGTCCGCCGTCTTCACCGCCGTCTCCCTCAGGACACCCGTGATCAAGAAGAGGATTGTGGGTAGGATGGTCATGCTCGCTGATGAGGCAAAGACAGCAGGCTGAGACTTCCCTTCTGCCTTCTGTGAGCTCACGATTGCTATTGTTGTATTTGTGGGTGTATTCATTCCATTTTGGTGGAAAATTCTTCTATAAAAATCACCAATTTAAATAAACAACACGAGTGCCAACAGTTTTGGGTCCAAGCCTTTTATAGTTCTGCTTGGAAGGACGTAGGAATCATACACTGCAAGTCAGAGTCCGTGGAAAGTCCCTACAAGATAAACGGATCTGTTTGTGGGAATTTGTTTTTGAAATCTGGTCCCCACAATGTGATAAAAACCTGAAACTTTTTACCTTGTGGGGACATTTTTTTGGTCTACACAAGGATAACCTCAGGTTTTATAAAAATCTGTGAATGTAACCAAAAACTAAAAATGGCAGAAGTTTTGTATTTAGTTTGGTTACTTATGGTTAAGGTTAGGGCTGGGAAGGGGTTAAGGTTGTCATAGTTGGGATATGGGTAATGCCCACAGAAATGAATGGCAAGTCCCCATAAAGATACAAATATGTGCATTGTTGTTGTGTGTGTGTGTCTGTGTGTGTGTGTGTGTGTGTGTGTTGCACACCAGCCCCACCTGCTGGGGAGCAGAGGGAGGGCAGCTCAGCCAGGATGGCGACGGTGGCAGCCACAAGACGGGCACTCTCGTCGGGCAGCCGCTGGGTCCTGTGGGCCGGGTGGCTGGGTGAGTCGGCCACACGGGCGTTGAGCTGTGGCAGATGCCGCACCAGGATGAACACCAAGAGCTCCATGGCTGCAAACACCAGGGACTTCCCAGGGACGAGTTCCCCCGTGTCTCCCCCCTCCCCTAGGGCAGAGGGCTGGTCCTTCTCATCAGATTCCTCTTTACCTGATAGGGATTGAGGAGAGTGTTGGGCCGGGGGGAGGGGGGCAGATCCATGCTGAAAGTTTAAACTAATTAAAGCCTCCACTGAGTCTGACCTATCCCAATGAGGGCACCTTGAACCCTGTGCCAAACAGCCACTCACCTTTGAGCGCCCTCTGTAGGTGGTCCTGGGCAGCGCGGACGGTGTCCTGCACCACTGCAGCCACCTGCAGCTGCAGCGCGGGCGGGTCGCGGGTCAGGAGCAGCCGGTGCAGCACGTTCAGAAGCTCCACCGCCAAAAGCTGCAACCGGAGGAAAAGGGAGTAGGCTGGCTGTCTGCAAACACGGCCCCGCCCACTCACACCTCAGCCAATCGCCCGTCTCCCTTAAAAATGTCTGCTTACGTTTCAGCTCAGCAGTTGTGGCTAGCAATTCAATTACTTATGACACAGCAGACAAAGTGGAACGGAAAACCGGCAGATGGGCCCTGCAGTTCTGAAGTCCCCCCCCCTCCCGTTCCCCAGCACATCCCAGAGCCAGAGGGATTCCCGGCAGGCGTACCTGGTCCTGGCCAATGTGCATTCGGGCGCAGGGCGAGTCCAGCAGCGTGCAGAGTGCCTGCAGGCAGGACATGACGTGTTCTAGGGGCTCCTCTGGGCGGGGGAAGCAGAGAAACTCGATGCTGACGCCTGGGGGGGAGACATTATGCTGGACTCAGCCCCTCTCTCGGTTTTTACGCTGCCCCATCCATCCCGATGTTCAATGACTCCAGAAAACCTCTCCCTCTCAAGAACCTCAAATTTACCCACATTTCATAAACTAAATCAATCCTCTTGAGATCTGACGAAGATCTTTTTAAGATTCCTTTTTTTAATATTGATTAAAATTAAATGATTTGACAAGGAGAGGAAGTTAGCAAGGTCACGCCCCCACACATGTGATGTCATCTTAATGCCCTAACTGTCCTTTTTAAGGAACAGCAAGTCTTAATAGAGTGGCACATACTGTATGAGCAAAATCATAATGTCCTCTATAAATGAATTGCTGGACCTCAGGAGGCGATTCACCTTTAAATGAGAAAATGTATTTTTTGAATATTATGCTTATTTCATGGTGAGTAGCACTGTTGCCTCACACCTCCAGAGTTGGGGGCTGGAATCCCAGCAGGAGGAGCGTGGAAGGGTGCTGTACCTAGCAGCAGGTGCATCCTGTCCCTCGCCAGCTCATCCGGGTCCTTAGGGGCGGCGCCGGGGGCCCGGGGGGGCTCGTCAGCCACGTCTCCGGCCCCGAATCCCGCATGGCTGAGCCAGAGTGCCGCGGCGTGCAGGATGGGCGCCCAGGAGCTGCGGTAGTGGAGCCGGGCGGAGTCGATCGTCTCGGGGGTGTAGAAGGCCCCTCCTGCGGGGGTAGGGGCGGGGAGACACGCAGGGGTTGGGGTGAGGGGGCGGGGCCAGCTTGGGACCCGCCTGGAACGGGATCACAGCCTGGCAGGGGTGCGTACCGTCGGGGGGCAGCTGGCTGGCGAACTCAGCGGGCAGCGTGAGCAGGGCGTAGTCGCGCAGCGCCGCCAGCCACAGACGGCTGAGCGCGGGCAGCTCCGGCTGCACCAGCGTGATCAGGCTGTCCGGCGGCAGCACGTCCGAGGCCCCCGCCAGGTCCTCCTCTTCCTCCTCGTCCGCACCCGCTCGCGCCGGCTCCGCCGGCCGGTTCTCCGCTTTCTTCTTGATCTCCATGGCGACCACGTAGACCTGAGGGCGCCGGATCGGAAAGCGGGCGTCAGTGAGGGACGCGGCAGCTGAGGGGAGGATGGGTCACGTGACAGGAAGGCGGGCAGATGGGCGGACCTCAGCCCAAGCCTTCAGGACGGCCAGCTTCTCCATGGTGGTGGCACTCTCGCTGTACAGCTGGGTGGACGAGCTCTTCCCAGCCTGCACTTTGTCCAGGGAGGACACCAGGAGGTTGTGGACCCGCCGCAGGTCGTTGAGGTCGCTGACCACGCCGCTGCCGATCCAGGTGCTGCACACCTAGCAACACCATGGGACGCCACTCCCCTTAGCAACAGCGGTGGAGCCTCAGACTTAGGCGTACGATAGTCACCGTCTCTTGTGCCTCGTGTTACCTGGCAGGCTTTGGCTGTGATGTCAGAGGGGGTGTCGGGTGAGAAGGCGGGACGCAGGGCTGCCCCAACCTGCAAGGTGGGGGGAGTAGATGGTGCTGTGAGTGAAATCACATTGGGCCAGGACTCTTATGGGATTTTCTCCTGGTTACACTGTCCCTTGATGGCAGCCGGCGCCATCCCATAATCCCAGGAGCAGCTCTAATTTTCCCTGTACATGTGTCTCATGTACTCACTGCTGACTGAGACATTTCCATAATACTATTAAAAATGACAATTTACTGACTATTACAGACTAATTCCCAAGATAGAGCCCTGCCCCCTACTCCCATCAGCCTCGACCAATCAGAGGCCGCGAGGGGCCGGACAGACTCACGTTGGCCTGGTACTGCTCTAGGATGACGTGGCCGGGGAACTCGGGCTCGGGCACGGAGGCAAACTTCTTGATGATGTCCTCCAGCGCCTGCAGGCCGGCCATACGCAGCTGGTGGCTGTGGTCCGTGGCGGCCATGAAGGCCATGCGGATCAGGTCCGACAGATGCAGGACCAGCAGGTCACCTGGCACGGACGGAGAATGTCACCCAAGAAATGACTTACTATAAATCCAAAAATAAGTGCATTAATGGCTGATTATATGAAAACACGGAGTGCGAGTGTTAGTGGCAGAAATTAAGCGACTTGGTGTAACACACTTTCCCCTGCGTACTTTGCTGCTAATCAGCAGTGACTTGGCTGTCCAGCTGCCGCGGGTTTGAGAACCTCAGTCCTCCCTTCTCTGCAGATAACAAGCAAACTAAAGCCACTTCTCTGCTCATTCACTTACTTCCTGAAGGCCTGTGGCTGCCTAAACCACCCCCCCCGCACCCCCCGTCTGATGATAATGAGGAACTCTGTCTCAAGAGGGGAGGAAAAAAAATTAATTTATTTAAGTAATTTATGAATCATTTTAAAGGACTTCGGACTTCAGTACCTTTGGGGTTCTTGGCCTTGGCGGAGCGAGCGGCGGCGAGGTCGAAGTGTGCCCTGTCCGCATTCTCACAGAGCAGTATGATGCGGCACACGCAGTCGGCCGCAAACACCCGAGTCACCCACCGGGGGGCGACGGAGGGCTTGTTCTTGTCGTCCTCGCCCAGGGTGGTGAACATGGTGTCATCATCCATCTCGTCTTTCTTCTCCGAGTCTTCCTCTTCCTTGCCCAGCTCTGGTGCCACAGCCCCGCCCACCTCTGCCATAAAAAAAAAATATATACATAAACAGATATTAGAATCATATATCAGGCACATGATGTCACCAGGACAAGGAGGAAGCTTATCAGTCTTTGCAATACACCACATAAAGAGCTGAAGTTTAAGAGAGACTGAATCAAACTTCTCCCTGGTAAATCACAAGTGGAGACGCACTGGAGCCCCTTAAGAGTAAATCCGCTACCTGTAGTGGCCGCCAACACGTCCTTGCACAGCTTGAGCCAGTGGGACAGCTTCTCCACCGCCAGCGAGGACAGCATGTGGCCCAGGGTGTCGTGGATGTCGGAGCAGAGCTTCCTGTCCGTCTCGCGGTCCAGCATGCCGAAGAGCACGCCCTCCAGGCCGGTCTCGGTGATGTTCAGGTCTGAGAGAGAGTGAGGCATGAAGCCTGGCTGTCCAAGTACCGCACGTCCTTCATGTCCGCGACAAATCCATTCACCCTCTTATAGCGACGGCTATAAAGACCACTATATAAAGACCACCCTATAAAGACCACCCCACACACAGGTAAATGTGGAAGGAGAATCCGCACCTTCTAACGACTGCTTTTCAATGTACGACGGCGACGTACTGATGGTGCCGCTGTCCTTGGCGTCACCCGCCTTCCTGGCTAGGCTGGTAGCGTACTCGCACACCTCGGCGGCCTCCCGCTGGGCGAGCTGCCGCAGGCACGCCACCGCCGCACGCCGCAAGAGCAAGTGGGAGCTGCACAGGTGCACCTGGGGGAGGGGCAAACAGAACATTCAACACACGTCTCACTACAAGCTCCAGTCACGGGCCCATGTGCACCGATTAGGGGAGGAGCAAAAATAATGGGGGTGTGGCCAAACAGAATGGGTGTGGTTATGCTTTGTTAGGGGTGGAGCCAGATAGGGATAAGTATGGCTGGAAAGGGGTTTTGGTATATATAGAAGTAACCATGTAATATTTCAGTGGGACAGTATTACAAGGAGAAGGTACGGGCACAGGCAGGAAAGAGGGCAGGGGGCAGCCAGGAGGAGCCGGCGTGTTAGGTTAGGGTGGGGGTCTAGGTCTTACGCAGAGGCAGGGCACCAGGCTGGACAGGTTGACGTGGCGTGGGGCGAACATGTGCAGCTGCTGCAGGCAGGAGATGGCGGCGGCCTGTACCAGCGAGTCCGAGTGGTCCTGCATGATGGCGCAACCCACCAGGCAGGAAGAGCGGATGGTAGAGATGGTCGCGCTGTTGCCTGGCGACGGACATATGGGACGCGTCATTCTGTCAGCGCGGTCTTAGTCTCTCAGTACGGGCAACAACGTAACGCACAGCAGCCCTTAAGTCGACCCATTAACATAGACCTGCACGAAAACGACAGGTACTACTGACCCTCTCTGCAGCTCTTTCACACTAAGGTAAAAGCACTAAGTCTGACATATGGGGAATCATTGTAACCCTTTGTGACTATTAATCTTATACTGCCCCCTTGTGGTATGGCAATCTATTTGCAAAAAAAGCAACATCACAAACTATCAGTGGTGCAACTTGCCATATGAGGCCTCATAACACTTTCTATACTTATTTTAGCAATTGCAGAATCATTACCGCATATTTATATCTATGTTTAATCACGTGGGCTACACCTACAGTAATCGTTATGTTTCGATTTAATGTGTCAGGGATGCATTCCCCTTTTCTTACATAAACCACAGATATCAGATTTACGTTCGGTCCCGTTCAGCAGGGGGAGGGCAGTTCGCTTTAAGGGTCGGCCCGATCCTCTCGGTCAACAGAGCTGTAGTGTTTAGACCTGAGGACAGGTTTTTCCCTTCGGTTACCAACCACAACCACCGACTAACCACAGGTGACGCCACCATCTGAAACAAGTAAAAGCATCTAATACTGACAGGGTGACAGAGTGCAGGGACGTGTGGGAGATTCATTACAGCATTACTATGGTGAATGGTAAATTACCATGTTTCCACACTAGTACTGGCAAGGGGGTCAACACGATGCCGAATTCTGAGAAAAATGCTATTTTCACACAGCACTTAAAAATGTAGCCTAAATAGTTTTTCTTTCTGCCAGGGACGCAGGATCAGTTGGCGATCCTGTGGGGGGGGGGGCTCACCCTGCAGCTCGGGCCCCACGGTGGTGATGAGCGCCCCCAGGCAGCGGCCCAGGCACTGGTGCACCTCCGTGTGCGAGGGGGGCACGGTGAGCAGCAGCGTCAGCACCAGCGACAGGGTGGGTTCCACGTAGCCGCGGTACATGGGCCCGCTGGAGTCCACGATGAGGGCCAGCGAGTGCAGGGCCCACGTCTGCGGGGACAGCGGTGCGCGGGGACGGGTCACATGACGGCCATATCGCTCCGGAGCTTAGCGGGGGGGGGGGGTGGACTGCAGGCTTCCGTCATGATACCTTACCGGGCTACGGTTTTACTTTCACTTTATTAAATGACCATCGCTGGTCAGACGGTACCAAAACCGGACCCGGCCCTCTCACCTGGACCTCGTGCGAAGTGCCGTCCTGGGCCAGGGCCAGCAGGATGCTGACGCTGGTCTTCAGGTGCTGACCCGATCCGATGCCGCCCACGTAGCGGTGCAGGCAGCCCAGGGCCAGGGAGTGGCCGGTTCTGGACACCACGTCCCGCGCCGATTTCAGCCTTGAGGATGGGGGGGAGGGGGAAATGGGGGGTGATTGGCTAATTAACGGGCTATTTATAGAGAGCTGGGGAGGCCGGACTCAGACGTGGGGCGTTACTTGTCGAAGCTGTGCTGAGCCATCCTGGCGATGAAGGTGGCCTCGCCCACCACCTGGGCCATGCGGCCCAGCGCCTCCCCCGCCGCACACCGCAGGATGGGGTTGGGGTTGTCCAGCGCGCCCATCACCAGCGCCAGGGCCGAGCGCCGCACCTCCTCTGGGCCCAGGCTGCTCTTGTTCTCCGCCAGGCCCTGGGAGAACAGAGGGACGCAGGGAATGACAGTTAAGGGTCCAGCTTCTATAGGCACCCGAGGACGGACCCAGGTACATGAGGGGAGGGCATCGAAGCGAGGGGGCGGGGACTCACCTTGAGCGCGCTCAGCACCGCGGTGAAGATGTTCAGCTGGACGGCCTGCTGCCGCACTCCCTTAGCCTGCTTGATGCATTCGGCGAAGTGGTCCAGCATCTGGAGCCTGTCTCACGCGCACATGGGGAACAAGGAGCCCAAAAGGCCATCAGGGGCACCGCGGCGATCAGGCCCCCCACAGATCTGCCACACGCTCACAGGCCCGGCAGATATCTGCGACCCTGATCCGAGTCAAAGCCGTGATGCTCACCTGTGCTTGAAGGAGACGTGGGGGAAGACCACCCCGAAGAGAGCTACGGAGGCGTCGATGACGGACACGCCCAACGGGAGCGGGCCTGGGATGGCCTCCCCCACAGGGACGCGCAGGTAGATGGAGGAGGGGTCATGCTCTAGGGCCCCACTCCCCGACGCGCTGTTGGGCTGCAGCTGGAGGGGACATAAGCATAAAAGAGCAAGTCAGCCATTATAATCCTCAATGACAGACTCAAAATGCACGCCCCTTCCCTCTAACCCCGCCCATCTGCCATGGCCACACCCCTCCCCTAGTCACCTGGTCCTCGATGGACTTATGGTCAGTCTCCTGCAGCCAGGAGCCCATCAGCACACTGTCGTCATAGTGACAGAGGGAGCGCAGCAGGGAGGTGGTGGTGTTGGCCGAGTTGTCCGTCAGGGTGAACTCAGCCACCAGCTCCCTCAGCAGGGCGTTGAAGTTGCCTACATGTCGGGGGGTAGGGGGGATAAACATCCACCATCATGTGACAAGGCTTCCGGTGCAGGAAGAGGCCTTCCCAGCATGCCCCGGGTGTAAAGTGGCTCCTACCTTCATACGTCTTGGGGGGCAGAAGGGCCAAGATGTCATACAGCCTCAGCCTCACCATGGCAGCACTGGCCTTCAAATGAGCTCCATGCACCTTGATTACCGACGGGACACTGGAAACCAGAAGAGAGCCAGGGGTAAGGACACCCCACCAGGAAAGTGACTACAGAACCGCTTCATGGCCTAAATGCTTAAGGTTTTTCCTACTGGCTCCATCAAGTCACATGACATCCCCCCCCAGAGCGCACATACTTACTGTGACATCATGGTCATTGCACACTCGATGGGCATCATCAGCCTGCGAATCACGTCCTCTGTCAGGAGCTCGGGGCAGTGAGCCACAAAACTGCGCATAGCTGGTTGGTTAGGGAGGGAGAGGTCAAAGGTCATTGTCGTGCTCCCAGCCAATTTAGATCAAAGTCTTTGTGACAACATCAAAAATTAATTGTAGCTGCCCACGGTGTTTCATATTTCAGAAAATATCTGAATTACCAGTTTATTTCATGTCTATTTAAAAATAAATTAAAAATTCAGAGCCAAAGCATAGATTCCCCGTGGCTCTACGGGACTGAAATCAGATCTTACCGCAGAGTGCTCCTGCACGGCCCTCCAGGGTCACCTGCCAAGTGAAGGGGTCGCCCCGGGCCTTCTCCGCCTCGAGCTCCTTCTGCGAGCGTGGGAAGACGTTCCGCCAGAGAAGGAGCATCTTGGGCAGGTGGTACCGGACCACGGAGGGGCCTGGGGCAGGGGCAGGGAGACACAGAGAGTCTCAGGGGGAGACACTGTACTCCTGAGCTCCAAGAAAAGCCGAGTACTCCCCAAGTACTTTTAGATGACAGAAATGACAAACGTGGAGGTGGATTCATCACCTGTTAAACATCCAGAATATCCAGCTATCTAAATGGGCAGGAGTACATGCAACTTCAGGAAGTAGAGGAAGAAGGTACGGGGCTGCAAATCCCAGGAAGGGAACGGCTCTTGTACCCTTGAACGGGAGGCTCACCGAGCGTCATGAGGGCCCCCAGGAGCAGCCAGCCGGCTTGTGTGCGCTGCAGCGAGAGTCGGCTGTTCTGGGCCGCCGTGCGCAGCAGGTCTTCCGCGATGCTCACCACCATCTGGGGGGGGGGGGGGGGGGGGGGGGGGGATCTGAATCAGCCAACAGCTCGACTCAAGGAGGAAGAGACTTTTAGGAGGAAATTAGTAATTAGTACTGGCTGAGTTGGTAATTAGTACTGGCTGAGTCAGAGACAGGGTTAAGTAATGGTCTTCGAAGACTTGTTAATTACAGTTGGCAGTAACAGGTGCCAGTGATGCTGATGGTCACCAGGGATTGTTATCGGCAGTGCTGACAGGGCCAGCCGTCAGAGCCCGGCAGTCCGCCGCCCACCTTGCCCTTGGCGTGGGGGATGCCCAGGGGACACTGGTGCACGCCCCCCAGCAGGGCGGCCATGGCGAAGCTGTAACCGCTCACGGCCTCCGGCGACGTCTTCAGGCTGTTGATGCGCTCGGCGCAGCGCTCCAGCAGCGGCGTCAGCTGGTACGGCAGCGCCACGGCGACGCAGCGCAGGCACCAGGCCGCGGCCAGGCGGGCCGCCATGCTGGGGTGCAGCAGCACCGACGTCACGGTCTCCAGGAGGCCTGCCCGGGTGAAACGACCCGAGGGGACGACGTCACGGGAGGGGGCAACTGCAAAATCTCACTGGGTGCCTCAATAATAGCCAATGGCCATCACAGATGCATCCTCTCTAGAAGGTCAAAGGTTAACAAGGGTCTTTGGCTTTACAATAAAGAAATGGTTGGATCTTGAGCATCAACAAAAGTGGGCGGGGTTAAAACTGGCCCCACCCCCAAGACGGGCGGGTCCGTGAGCCTACCAATGGACGGCTCCTGGATGAGCGGGGAGGCGGTGGCGCTCAGACTCTGCACCAGGCTGCCCAGCTCCTTCAGGGCGCACACCATCACGTGCTGGCTGGCCGACACGTCTGCAGAGCCCGTCCGGCTCTCCCCGCTGCTGTCGTTCACTACAGCCTCTGCAGGGGGCGACATGGGAGAGAAGAAACAGGGCAGCCTTGAGCATCCATGATCCATTAACCCAGCCTGCTGTCACTAGCCAGTCTAGGTTCAGCTATGTCAGACTTCCACCGGAGCTGACGGTGATTATTTTACACCAGATTTAAACTGGTCTATCTCCACTCAAGCAGCACCCACCACACACTGCAGATACATACACTGATATCACTGCCTTCCTATAAACTACTCGATTAAGTTCTTTTACTTACATACAAAGCACTCAAAGGTAAAGCACCTGCCAGTCTAACAGCACTGATAGTGATGTTGAAAGCTGCATTTTACACTCAGATCATAGAACACAGGTCTCTGTTATGTCACATAAGGAAAAAATAACTGTTGGTGCTGAAGCCTTTATGTAGATTATGGGACAGCCTGCCAGTTCATGTACAGGACACTGAATCTCAGTTTTTACATCTCAGCCGAAGATCTATTACTTTAGTCTTGCTCGCCCACACCTTAAAACTCAATGGAGAACTGGCTCACTGATGGACTTTGATCCCGACCATAGTTTGCACCTTGCTTCTATTGAAGCATGATCATCCTCTTTGGTTTCTATACTGCTAGCACTTCCAGGGCCAGAGAGCAACCAGCCCACCTTGGAGAGCCAGAGGGGGTTTTTTTCTCCTTACTAGAGAGCTTTTGGTTCTTCTCCTCCGTTGTCTTCTGGGATTCTTTCCCTCTTCCCTTCCTCCCTGTATCATGAACCATTCAGTAACAGATGAACTAACAATGGATTGCCACACACTCTCGTCAAGTGCCTTGGGGCAGCTGTGTTGTGAAAGGCACTATATCGAAATTGGGGCAATTATAGGATTTTTTTAAAGGTGAGGCACATTAGAGGGGCCAAACTTATTATTAGCTAATGGTATGTTTTTAGTCAGTGACCGAGAGGGGAAGGGACACTCCAGGGCCCAATCAGCTTTCAGCTGGGGCCAGTGCCCCTATGGCTCCACCCCTAGATACGACCCTGGATACAGGAGAACATCGCAGGCTGTGGATTTTCTGTAGCCTTCCAACACAGCGTCACATTTCTCTGCTCTACATTCCCAATTATGACTGCAGGAGTTTTTAAACATCGTTTTTCACATGCAGTTAAACCAGTATAAAAAAAAGCCCCACGATACTGAGACCAGTGAGGAAGAGTGGTACAGCACAGGCAGCGGCCCGACACGCATTCCAGGTTGCTGAATCTGCACACTGGCTTGCGAAGAGGGCTTGGGAAACGGTTCGTAAACTATCTCGGCTTCGCAGGGGGGGGAGGACACGGCGAGTTCAGGTCGGCCTGACGGCCATACCATAACCGGGTAAGCGCACCCCCATCTACTCTCACTATGACCGGATTAAGATATGGCAGTTGCCACTGACACCTCGTTCCACACACGGGTGAGCAGCGAGGCCCATGTACATAAATGAGCAGCGAACAGGAAGTGACTGTGCTCTTCCGCCCCCCCCAGGAGCCCGATGAGTTGCCAGCATTCACTGCACCGCAGTTCAAAGCAAATCAGCGTAAGAGCGTTGAAGATGAACAAAAAGTTCGCCTGATAACTGGATGTGGAAAAATTATTTTTAGAAAGTCAGATTTGAAAAAAACTAATAAGGCATGCTTTATTACAAAAACAGAAAAACTACTACAGGTACATGCCTTAGTCAAAAATGATAAATTAATTAATTTGGTGCTAAACAGTTAATGAAAAGAAAAATAATGAATACTTGCTTTACTAGACCTAATGTTGATGTTAAGGTTAGTATATTTAGTATTAATATTTACTATTCGGTAGCATTAAACATAAAGGAAAAAAAACTTTATAATACTTTATATTGAATCTGTGGGTAATAAACATGCCAAAAGCATTTGTCTGCAGTACAGAAACAGCAGCAGAATGTTGTGCCCAAAGTTATGCTCCCTTATCATCATGATCATCATCCATCATGAGGCTAATTTTAAGAAATTGATCAGAAGATGCACACACACACACACACACACCCTTATTCAGTGGTACCAGTCTGGATTCAGTACCACAAAATAGGTGCCTTGTCCATGTACTTTGAATTTAATTTCCTTAGATGTGACTGAATCACCAGCCACATGAACCAGTCCATCAGCACCACTGAAGATGAACAATCTAAAATCAGCTAGTAGCACAGCAATGTGGAAAAAATTTAAAACATTTAAATAAGCTAGACAAATTTGTGATCAAAGTAGAAGCAAGCAAACAAAATTATGCAAACGAAACAAATCAAACACAAATCAAACAAAACAAAGCAAACAAAAAAACAAAACAACAATGGCAAAAGCTAGTACTTACTCTGCAACACTCTGAACACGGACAGCTCCCCCCCATCGGGCGCCTCCTTACCCACTGCCCTCGTCTGCTTGGCGATGGCCTGGCAGATCTCACGGCCCGCAGCGATCTGTGCCTTTTCGCCCAGCAGGCCGCCCAGCGAGGCGCGCAGCACGAAGGAGACACAGCGGCGCGAGTACACTGCTTCCACGTGCGTCTGCGTGGCGCGCGGGTGGGATGCCAGCTCCAAGACATGCGACAGGAAGGCTGCGAAGTTACGCTCCAGCCACTGGCCGCCCAGCGTGGTCACAAACACAACGTAGGCCTGGGGGTCAAGGATAAGCAGGTAAAAAAAGATTTACGTACACAAAAACAATTTGTTCGGCATACTGTGTATTTATTAAGTTCATAAAAGGAAACATGGGAAATATCTAACAGACTTCCCTCCCCTTCCTCAACACTTCTGATCGCAAATCCTGACCACAGCAGCATCTGCTGTCTACAACGCCTCACAGTCTCACACATTACAAACAAAATAATGGTCATTTCGTTGCAATGGCATCCTCTGAATTCAATAACTTTGTCTGAGGCAAAAACACATAAGATACAGATGACAATAAGGCACAAGAAAAAAAAATGACTTAAATCTAGCGCCAAGCTAACAGCAAACTTGGCATATAGAGAAGCCACAGAATCAAGGCTTGTTTTAAGATTAATTATAACCTTGGAAGTGAAGTAACCCAGTTTCTATGTTAAATTGCACAAACTAAAACACTATTTATATACTGTTACGTCATTAGGATGGTCGGCGGCTCCACGAACCTGCGTCACGCCCACCCGCACCTCCCTGCTGACAGAGCCGCCGCCCTTCAGCATCTCCCCACCGCTCTTCAGGAAGCTGGAGCCTCCCCGGAGAAACCCGGTGCTCATGAGCTCCAGCACCTCCTCCAGGGTGGCCCTCTTCACGTTCTGCCGCATGACTGCATCGCAGCAAACAGATGTCAGCCACGCCTCCAGTGCCCCTTGGTTTCTGAATGGCTCAAGCTTGTGCCCCGCCTCAGGAATACACTGATATTACTGGAGTGGTAACCAGTCACTCACTACAACCAACCAATGGCAGACTGCCTCTACTCTGAAGAGCGAATGATTGGCAGGGCAGAGGCTCCAACTCACTTGCGGCCCGCTTGGGCATCAGGGCGGTGGCCATCACAGTGCCGAGCAACTTCGACACAGCCACTCGAACGCCGTAGTTGGAGCCCTCCAGGGCCTTGAAGCACAGCGTGGCCACGTTCTCCAGCTCTGTGGTCCACATGAACACCGCCTCATTCTGCAGCTCCAGCAGACACTGACATAGGGGAGGAGAAAGACTTAATCAGCCAGTTATGCCAGGGTTACCGATCTACTGTGGAATCATCCGTTTAAAGTAGGAGAACATGAGTGTTTGTGGCACCTAAAAAGAGGCATGGATTTTAACAGACCCACCTTGGCAGTCGCACAGCGGACAGCCATGGACCTGTCGGTCAGCAAGGAGCGGGCGTTCTTATAGATGTCCCGGTGGCAAGAGGCAGCGGCCCCGCCCAATCCACTCAGCACCTTCTGAAGGCTGAGCAGGATCTCCCCACGCCCCTGTGACTGACACCGCAAAGTCGGACGGAAAGGGGGAGGAGCAAAGAGCCGTCAATCAGCATCTGTGACGGCGGCCACTGCCTCCCCCTGTCACGCGTGGCGGTCTCAAGCGTAACGTGGACCGCGCTCGTACCTCAGCGCTCTTCAGAGCCTTCAGGAGGTTGTTGATGGTGTCGGGGAAGGAGCTGCCCAGTATCCGGCCCATCTTCTCATAGAAGGCGCCCACACAAGCCACGGCAGCACTGCGGAGATGGAGACACGGGTGAGCGCCAATTGCTGCTAGCTAACGGTGCTTAGAAACAATGTGGACTCACTGCCATGAGGATGACAGGTAAACAGGAACCTGTAAGATCCTGTCATGCCATTATGGAGCATTGTGGCTGGTAGGCTAACAACAGAGCAGCATCAAAGGCCATGCTAGCAAGAACCTTCAACTGACATGTATTGGTGCACCGAGGGTAATTAACTTTTTATTTAACATGACTAATCAGTTTCAGATTGGAGGTTTGCTCCAATAAATGATGTCTCGTTAAACGGTTCCAGAGATTTGTGGTATTTCCGCAGTATTTCACCGCCATTTCACATATCTTACGTACAACTTTGCATTTGCCCAGCTTGTCACTGTCATCACGCTTCTGAAATCTAAATACATCCAGATATCTTCCTTCAGGCCTGACGGCACATTCTGTGGAGCAGGTTCCACCGTGTTTATCTGTTTTTGTCCACCAGATCTCATTGCACAAAGCTAGCCATGCAACAATAATGAAATTAAAGCTTAACCCATCCACAGGAAAAGGCCATAGACTGTACAAGGCATATATTAAAAATCGATCTTGGGATTTTATGAATTGATATGGTGAAAAGAAGACAGATTTCAATGAGAATTTTTTTTTTTTTTTAAACCCAGCCCTAATGATTAGGCTGAATGTGGTTGTTACTATAACCAAGCAACACTGCACCAGGCCGTCTACCACCCTAACCCCCCCTGGATGACACGGCCCACTCACAGTTTGGTGGGAAGGTAGGCGGGTGTGTCATCTTTGCTCTTGATGATGTCATTGCACTTGTCGAGGGTCTGAAAGACGGTGAACGTATCGCCGATGCTGTATAGGGTGGCCAGATTCTTGGCCAACAGTTTGCGGGTCGGGGGACCAGGGGCGCTACTGATTAGACCCGTCAGCTGCTCCACAAGCTTCTTCTGCTTCTCCTTCACATCCACCTGCATGTGTGTGCACATTCATGTACACCCCAACACAAGGAAGCACATATACACAGACACATATGCACACGCACACAAAAAAAACAGAGGTTATGTGCATGCACAGCCCTGGGAGACAGGAACCAGGGACTGCAGAAAATCACCTCTCCGAGTGTACAGCAAGCGTGCAACGCAGAGGTCACACACCTTGTTTGCGGCCACAAGGACTTTGTCCAGGAAACGGAGCCATTCGAAGATGAACACGGGCTTCTTGGCCTCGGTGATCTGTGCCAAGGCATCTTCATTGAGCAGCAGACTGTGAGCCAGCTCCATTATGGGCTTTCTTGCTTAGAAACCCAATGAGATGGCCACAACTGTAACAAGCAGGCAGGACACCCAATGAAATGTCAAGGACAAAAAAACAACTCCCAATAAGAACACTTTGGGCTATAATGTACAAACAGAAGCTACTCTGGACACTATCATGAAAGTTCCTTCATATATACAAACAGCACCAAATTAACCTATGGCAGTGCCTCTTCTCAAATTTCAATAGTGTTTCTTGTCCCACTGGCTACTGTAACACTTCAAATTACTGTAAAAACTGTAAAATCAAAGACCTAGATTTCATGATATAAAATTATGTTTATTTTACAAATCAAATTCATTAAATTGTAGGAATAGTCTGAATAGAACTAAATGTTTTTATTTAACATACAACACAATTTCATAACAACTTTTTATAGATACCTATAAATTACCCCCAATAACATATGAAAATCCTAATCAATAAATAAGAACATAAAAACTAACAGTTATGGTCATGGGTGAAATCAGAATAAATGTATGAAATTCAATATCAACATCATAAAATCATACTTAAAGTCAATACTAATTCGGAAATTGTTCATACTCAAGAATACATATTACCACAGGCAGGCTGTAATCATTGTTAACCGACAGGTCGAAGTGAAAAGCGGGCGCCTTAGAAGTTTGTTACATTTGAAACGATATATTATCGCGAAGTTATTAAAATAATTCACCGTAAAATTACACAATATTGCCATCTTTCTCGGCCAATTTTTTTATTTCACCCAGGTAATGCACTATGTGAGCCTCGGCCAGATTTCACAC
Source organism: Hippopotamyrus pictus (assembly GCA_026781145.1). NCBI lineage: Eukaryota > Metazoa > Chordata > Actinopteri > Osteoglossiformes > Mormyridae > Hippopotamyrus > Hippopotamyrus pictus. The sequence continues at coordinate 5,585,380 of JAODLC010000065.1, read as the reverse complement.
AAATGCACCAGTTATGCAGGGATTTCAGACAGAAACACGTCCCAGTACGCTAATTTTACGTATCTAATAAATTGTCTGAATCACCTCAATGTGGCATAAAATCGTAACATCAGCCGGAAAAGACTTGGATGAAACACGGGAAGCCCAATCTGACCGGCCGGCTAAGCTAGTCACGACCAGCCAGCAACCACCTGCTCCTGAAACCAAACCCGAATAAGAGGAACAGCCCGAAAATGACCCAGCTGAAACGAAACAATTCAACTTCCAGACATACAAGTGAATGTTAAGCTTCCAGGCAAAATACTATGATTCATTGTAGCTAGAGGACACGAATCGGTCTAACATGTTTCTATGTCGTTGCTTCTATTTAAATGACGTTCGGGGTCTTTAGGGATTTTTAAAAATCATTTCATGTCCATGACAGCATTTCGTAACAGTTCAATAAGAATCGTACTAATAAAATATCGAAGGTTCATTTCCCCTTACCTGTTTTTCGCCAATAATAATGATACGTTCACGGTAGCTAGCTCAGGACAAGAAAATTATTCCGACTGGAAACATCGACTGTGAAACTATAAAATGTAGCTTTAGAATATTTTAAAGGAGATCGTAATATTAATAATATCACATGTAACAAAAATACTCATTTATGTTTAGTGTAAATAAAATAATACATTGTCTTCCTGCACGTAATATTCAAAATGTTTTATTTCTCCGGAACGTATTGTTCTTTGCTCTATTATTAACCCGGAAATAAAAGGCGTACGGAATACGGCAAGTTGACTGTGTGGTTGCGGAAAGAAGCAGGGATATTGCTCTTACGCATTTTATAGTATTTGAATTCCTACAAAGTATGGCAGATGATGATGATTACATGTCGGATGCATTTCTTAATACGATGTAAGGCTTCGGAATTATGTGTAGATGACGTTGATTATAAGTGACTTAAAATAAATAAATCTTAAATAAACATTGGTTATGACATTGGTATTTGGATGGTCGCAGTTGTTATGTATTGGTGAGAGTTTTTGAAAAATTACTTAGTTTTAAGGACAGTGGGTGATATAATTAATTAAAAGACCAAATTTTCTTCTTTTGGTTAGTACTTGCTGTTTTTGACAGAGATAACTATATTCGTCCATCTACTTCATTCCTTCCTTTAGTCAAGACGTGAGGCCGGGCATGCCCATATTGAAACGTGTAAAGGAAGCTATGAAAAAAGAAGAACTACACAAGGAAAAGAATCTGAAGAACCGCCAGAAGACGTACAAGGAACAGGAGCAAGAGAGTCGGGAAGCCAAGCTGCAGAGCTCCATCAGCAATGAGAACAAAGGCTTTGCGCTTCTACAGAAAATGGGATACAAAGCAGGGCAAGGCTTGGGGAAGGAAGGTTAGCCACCATCTCTTTAAGTGTATTCAAGGAAACTAGCCATGTTAGCCAGATCAGGGACACTACTAGTGTTCTCTCAAGCAAAATCGATGCCTCTTTTAACTTCTTATTTTGGTAAGGATTGTGGGACTCAATAGTAAATAGAAAAAGCATGTGGTTACCTAATTACATGTACATGGGCATCAGTGTGATTAACCTTTTTTAATTAAAATAACTGACATTTTTTTTACAGGGGCTGGAAGAGTTGAACCTATTCCACTTAACATCAAAACAGGTGTGCTTTCTACCTCCTCATTAGCACATGAATTTAATTTTTGCAGCTAGTGTATCATTTAGAGTTTATATTGCTAAAGCTCTGTAACTTTGTACTACGTCTGGCTAGCTGCTAAGCTTGGACATCCAAATGTACTTGATACTTGGTACTTGAGGTGACGCATTACTATAAATGTATCAGACAGGGGGGGAATTGGAATGGAGGCTGTCCAGAAGAGGAAGGCAGAAGAGAAGCTGGAGCACCACCGGCAGAAAGTGCGAATTAAGCAACAGGTAGAGAAACAGTCCCTGGAAGACTTCAGGTGAGTGGCCACATGGTCTCAACACAGCCAGGGCAGGGCTTGGTCTCGCCCATCAGTTCGTCGGGTCAGTTCCAACTTGTTGTGGCACTGAGAACATTCCTGCTTAGATGTCGGGGACCTACTCTGTGTGCCCTCTATGCACCTCAGATTCAGGATGAGGTCAGAGAGGGAGCAGCGGCAGACAGAGGGGGACCTGCGGAAGAGCCAGCGTGTCTGTGAGCAACTGGACAACCAGAAGGTCAGCACAGATGTCCCACAAACCCAAGGGTCCATTGTCAAATCTCAGTCCACTGACTTAGTAGCACATGCCGGTATATATAATTATCATGCTTTAATATGCTAATACAATTGAGGAACAGTTTAACCTGTCTAGCCATAAATAGAATCTATGACTTTGTTTTTGTGTGTCAGGACATTAGGGTTCCCAGGGAGATCTGGTACTGGCCTGACACTACAAACAAGGAAGAAGAAGATGAAGAAGAGGAACAAGAAGAGGAAGATGAAGATGAAGGCCAGCAACTAACTGTTAGTTCATAATCTCCTTTGCCATTATTTGTTGAAAGGGCACCATATGGGTTTGAGTGAACTGGGGATTTTTTACACATCTCTGCAGATGCTGAAGGCATGTAGGATGGGCCACCAGATTCTCCAGGGGGGCTTGGGGGCCTTGGGTGTAAAAGTTCAAAAACTCCATTTACTTTTCCCCCTTGATTCCTCATAATAATAATAATAATAATCTGATTGGTTGGCATTTGCCCAGCTATAGGGTGCATCAGGCCTGCTCTGCAGTGCACATTTTCATGATGGATCACTCCCTGTTAATGTTTTTGTGAAGCCATATTAATACTGACCGATATTTATGGCATCAAAAATGCATGATGAAATGCACATTTGAATTCCTCTTGTTAGATGGTAACCATAGGTGATTTAACCAGGGGTGCAATTGGTCTGACCCCCTAGTGATCAGATGAAAATGTTATTTGAACAGTTCAATATCATTGTGTAATTATTTATTGTAAGCGTATTAATTTTTACAAAAAAACAAATGCACATGTGTAGCTCAGTTTGGCATAGCCTGTAATGAATGACTGGTTGGCCTGTCTCACCTTCCACCCCCTGGGAGAAAAGCTTAGAGTCGCCTATGATGGTAACATCACCATTCTCTGTCTAGTCGCTGGACAAGCTGCAGATCCTCACGTCCTATTTGAGGGATGTGCACTTGTATTGCATATGGTGCGGCACTGCATACAGTGGTAAGTGGTTAAATCCAACTGGTCCTGGTCATCAGCTTGCTGCATGCCTTGAAACCTGATGTGCAGGTAAACTTTCCTTTTAAACCTGCAGATGAAGATGATTTAAACACAAACTGTCCCGGTGACACATCTGCCGACCACGACTGAGCAGAGGAGAGAGAACAGATTTCACTCATCTTACAAAATGCAATCTTCGTTGTGAAGATTGTGGACACTAACAATTTCAAACAAGGAAAAATATCTAGCATGTTTAACATGATGCTTGGAATTGTTTGCTGTACCAAGCAACCGTGAAAGCAAATTTCTAATTTCATTATTATTATTTTTTGCTGTTAAATACAAGTGTGCTTATGGCAACTGTTGTAATGAATCATGTGTGGTTTAGAAATATGTACTTACTTTTTATTTTTTGTATTTTCTAGATGAAAGGACATGCTTTGTGAATGCTGTCCCTTCACTGATATTAAAATAATAGTTTTACCCCAGAGATTCAGAAAGGAAAATTTTGGACTATACTAGGAACCTACGACCAAAAGTAATCATGTCACTCACCGTGTCCCCCAGAATTCGCCAAAGTGTTTCACGTTCTTCTTTACCCTTGTTGACGTCCTGTCATTTTGACCATCAGTCCGTCTGCGATTGACACGACCGACAATGAATTGAGATTAAGGAGTATGACAATGTCAGTGGCATACGCTTCTTACAATGGGTCCCAGTGAAACATTTTTTTGAGGGACCCCCCTCATTTCTGGACACATGTCCATGCACTCAATCTACAAGACCCCCCCCCCCACACACACACACACACACACGATGATAAAAAAATGAATTGTCATTTTGAGCATGTAAATGTATGCATTTCACTGCTTGAAATTCTTCACTGATCTGTAATTGTCCTACATGTGTTATTCAGTAATAGCCATGCCAAATGTCATCATTTCCACAGCAGGAAGATTTATGCCCAAGATACCGACCGTGCAGGTAATACTGCCGGTTGGTGAGTAGGTAGCACAAGTTGCATAACGGTTAATGGATAAAAACAGCCTAAGCCGGGAGAAAGAACTAAAAAAGTTTTAGAGGGGACTTGTGCTACAGTATTTATCCATCTAGGTTGTTCTGAGTTGCCTACTTTTGGAGATACCGCCCGTAGAAATGTCGGGCTTCTCTCGAATATAATGGACGTGAATGGCATTCTTTCTGTGGTGATTAAAGAGCCAAAAACCATACATCTGAAAAATTCAACAGCATGTGTCTCTTACCCGAAATTATGACCCGTTTACTGGAGACAATCCAAAGACAAGTGGAGCGAGTAGTTTGATATATGAACTATAATTTTCCTACCGAAGGGACACAATATCCCCTTCCATTGTTATGCAGATGATGTACAAATTTATTTGCCTGTTAAAACAAATGATAAAGCTTCCTTTCTGTCATTATTTAATTGCTTAAGAGATTTAAAAATATGGCTGAATCAGAATTTTCTTTGTCTAAATGAGAATAAGACTGAGATCGTTGTGTTTGGTCGTCCTAGAGATTTTAGTGGTTGTGTAGATGCACTTGGTAATTTAGGTTGGTATGTTCGTCCTTTTATTAGGAATCTTGGTGTGATTTTTGACAGTGATTTTAAATTTGAAAAACAGAT
>JAODLC010000065.1:5568317-5580420 GCA_026781145.1 Hippopotamyrus pictus | reverse complement strand
ACATTGTTAAGCACTTTGGTCAACCACAGTTGTCGTTAAATGTGCTATATAAATAAAATTGAACTTGAACTTGAACTACCGAACGCCGCACACCACTCGTATCACTGCGCGGAAGATGCTGCCGGTGTTCTGTCGAGTTAGGCTACCGTAGTGCTAATCGATAGCCCTAATCCTAACTCCTACCCTAACCCCCAAACGGTGGAACTGCACATGCGCAAAAAGGCTCGATAGTACGTCTCGATAGGTAGCTCAACTCGGCAGAACACTGGTGGTTCGTGCTAGAATCTTCCACGCAGTGATAGGATCAGCTAGCAAATATCAGCATATACCAGGAGACAAAAAGTGTATCTCGGGGTCAGCCGGCTTATAACAAAGGTTATATTTGAGTTTTTCAAAAGCAGACAGACAGGTGGACAATATATGTCAGCGCATCCAATGTCACATTCAGAAAGGCTACATATTTGCACACTACAAGCAATTCATCAGGATTGCATATACCCAGCCTGTGCCAACCCATGGAACATTATACCTCTTCATTTTTAAATAACATAATAATCCTACTCCTTTCAAAAATTCAAAAACGAACAGCTGAAGGGTTCAGTATACATGCACTATTTCAATTTCTCTCCGATATATACTTCCTGTGCACGTCATCTGTGACGTTTGCCACGGTAGAAAGCGCTTTCCTAGATAACGAAACCGAAACTTACCGAGCAACTGAGCACGAAACGCAGCGGCTGTATCTTGGTACGTAAAAATGTGTGATCATATGCACTTATAATTCTTCTGGTGCGCGTGGTTTACATGCTTGATAAAGTTGTTGCTTAATTGCACGAAAAGCATAAAATGTCATATCGGTAAACATTCAGAAATCGGAGCACCGCACCTAAACTGGGAGGTGGTTAACCTAAGCTTGAAGTCATGATTGTCTAACAGGAATACTCCATACATAAAGTCTTATTACTCTTAACAGCTTAAGTAGTTCAGCTTCAAAATGAACGCATTAAATCGTTTTCGATGCTGTTCATAATAAAGAGAGCAATAAAACGTATGTTTACACCGTGTTTTCGATTATGTAACATTTTGGTTTTGCTGTTTTGTGAACTATTTATTTCAATTATGAAGTTTAAAAATATCTTTTTAACAGGTTGCTTAGAATATGGATGGATACGTTGGGCAACTTAACCTATTAGCTCAAAAAAATCATTTCGAGGTGTCCTACGTGGACAGCATTGCGCCACAAACCAGTGGAATGTAAGTCGAAACATTATTATTATAAGCATATACTTTGCCCTTTTCAGAATGTTAAATACCAAGATGTCAGTGTAAATAGCGGAGAGTTTTGTTAGCGGTGTTGCTGTTGTTTTTACTATTTATTATTATTACTATTATTATTATCATCCAGGTTCGCTATAACGGTTGTGGTGAACAATGAAAGGTATCCTGAGGGACTGGGTCACACTGAGAAGGAGGCAAAGCAGAATGCTGCAAAAAATGCGTTAGAGAAACTATCTGGGGAAAGCATCCAGCCCAATGATTCTGTAAGCATGATCATTAGATACTGTGCTTCTGCTGTGCTTAGCATGATTTAGAAATGAGTTGCTGATTAGCACACTGCCAGATTGGGCAGGATACTGTTGCTTTTCCATTCTGCTTCAGGAAACCAACAGAGCATCTGTGGACCAATTATGAAAAAGTGTAGTGCTTGGGTATATGGGAAATATGTCTGTTGACTGTGTACTGTGCTGCCCTGCAGGTGACCAGCCGAACAGAGAATCCCTCACCTGTCAACAATGGATCCTTCAAGTGGGCAAACTACACATGTTGGCTGAATGAATATGGTCAGAAGCAAAGGGTCAAAGTAACCCCAATAGAATCTACTAGAATTGGTCTACTCAACACCACACAGTAACTATTCAGTCATTATCCATTTTTTTCCTGATAATCAGCCATGTGTTTTTCACATCTGCTCACTTCTCTACTCCCTCTGTAGGTGTTGTAGGTTTGTCGTTGGTAGCAACGAGTTCCCCGAAGCCTACGGGAAAACTAAGAAGGAAGCCAAAGAGGAGGCCGCCAGGCTGGTATATGAAGCGTTGAACCGAGAAACGACCACGGATCAGGTAGAATATGGCCAAAATCCAAATTGATACCTCAGGTTTCACGTTGCTCTACACCAGTTTCTGGTGTAAAATACAACATCATGCAGTCACTTGGACATATGTCTTATTTTCTTCCTCCTTTTTTCAGTAGTACATTGAGTGTGGGTTTGGTGAAAAACTGCAGCGGATTGCGGGCTGTCCGTGACGATCATCCTCATATTCTCATTTAAAGGGAGCAGACGAGCTGAGCGTGAGACGAATCTGCAGCGAAACGGACGAGTTGAGTTTGAGTACCACCGAGGCAACCATGGAAGCAAACTACATTGGATTCTTAAACGAATACTGCCAAAAAAACAAAAAAACCGTCCCCAATTACAAACAAGTGGACAAGAGAGGACCACCACACAGTCCTCAGTATGTATCAAGCGGTGAAGAATACGGTAGAGGGAAAATAAACTGCAGTAAAATGGCTGAGCAGTTCACACTGTATTTATGAGACTCTTCAATATTATTGAAGAAAATAACACTGTTTATATTACAGATTTTTTTATAAGGCTGTCATCGACAATATGGAGTACCCTGAAGGGAAGGGGAACAGCGTTAAGGAGGCGAAGCGGAACGCAGCAAAGCAGGCTTGGGATGCCCTTCAGGTAAAGCCGTCTCCACACTGCATAACTATATACTGTGTGTGTGTGTGTGTGTGTGTTTTTGTATATGTACATACTGTATATACGTAGACAAGCACACATACACTAAGAACAGTTTCTACACAAACTGAACATTTACACCTTCTTAAAACCTTCTTAAACTCCTGTCTCGGGTTTCACCTCACCTCAAGTCTTGCGCTCTCGTTGACTAGAGTCACTGACAACGTCCACACGTTTAGCATGCCAGATATCTGGCAGGTGTCTGCGATGCATCAGCGCCTCCGTTAGGTCGTGTCTTTGAACAATTCACACGGCGATTGAGAGCCGATTTTGCCAGTGCCAATCAAACACCCTACAGTTACAGTGCTGCTACAGTTGCAGTGTAGGGCACAGATGCTTGGGAGAACAATACAACTAAGAACAGTGTAAATAAGGGAAAACAATAGTGTAGTAAAAGAAGAGACAATACAATATAAAATACAGTATAATATAGAAATTTTAGTTGCCTCAAGGTGCTTAAGAAGCGTGGAAGGCAGCCCATATTGAAAGAGAGAAAGAAAGAAAGAAAGAAAGAAAGAAAGAAAGAAAGAAAGAAAGAAAGGACGCTTTCTTCACTTCCATCTACCATGTCAGCTGCCACCACAGCAATCTGGTGGTGACCACACCTCAAAGTAGGGCTTACTGGAAGTCGTAAGTCAACAGGTGACCAAGAGGTCAGTGTTCAGGCACACATACACACAAACTGAGGAGTGTATAATTATATATGCTATACTCATTTTTAACATGTAGCTATGGTTTCAAACAGAACTGCACTCCGTCACAGTTAAGGAGAAACCTGTTCAAACTTGAAGATTCGGATTCCAGCATCTTTGGTTCCCCTGTGTTACGGTGAGGATGTCAATGATCCGACCTGTTACTGATGCCCGACTTTTGAAGATGAGTGATCTGAAGCAGATTCTGATTCTGTTGTTGATTTCTCTGTCTAAAAAAATGGAGTTCTACCACAGAAACAAATGAGGTTAAAATTTCCATGTGTAGTACTTTAAGTTCTTGCTAAGCGAAATGCTTTTAAAAAGTACTTCTATTCACAGAATTCTGTGTTTCTGAATGTTGCCTCAAGGAATTCAAGTGACCGTAGTTTATTAACTATAAATTTACCTGCAGTGTTCCCCAAGATCCCACGAATTTGCAGAGCTGGGAGGAAAGCTCAGGTGGCATTGTATTTGAGGGTTCCTCTGGTGTCCAAAGCCTGAAACCGGTGAGTTAAGGGAGTCAAAACTGAGGCCACCGCTTAAAATAATTGGTGTTAGCAAGAGAAAAGAACTTGGTGTGTGTATACATTTTTGGATTACTATTGAGATTGTTGTGAATTTGTATATGCATTTGTGAAGCTTTATTTAAGTAAATGTGACAAAAGTCAGAAGTAACAGAGATGGGTGTGTGTGTTAAACCATTTTCCCCTTTTTCACATGCAGGAAACAACCCCTGTATCTAACAAGCCTAAAATAAGGTAAATACTTTTTCTTCATCCCTTCGTTTCCAAGCAACAGAATGTACACTTCTAAAAGATTTGCTGTTCTAGAAAAAAATCATATAAAACAATTCTGTCCTTTACTGAATGTAAATGAAAGTCAAAGACTTAATAGATACATTTTCCCTTTTTTTTTTAGATTGGCTCCGAATTTTTCCCAACTACTATCTGACAATAAGCAGGTATTCCTTATTTACAATACAGCGGCTTTTTTACATTTATTTTGGAGACTTCTACACAGTTGAGGAGAATTGATCACTTAATATAATGATACTCGTTAATGACAAAGTCATGAGGACAGAATCATCCTATCAGGGGCTACAACAGCAAGACTGCCCCTCATTTAGAACGTAAAGGCAATTTCTTAAATCACATCTCACCTGTGAAGCCAGTGACTTTGGAATGTTATTTTATGTAGAGTGTATTTTAATTATACATTATGTATAAATCCTATTTCTTTAAGGAAACCAGTATGGGAGCACCAGTACAGAAGCTCCCCACCCAGCCATCAAGGTCTGTGGGGTCCGGAACATTCAGTGTCCAATCTGAAGGCACATTGCTGAATGAGGAGTTCTACACAAAAGACAGCACTATGTTCATATTATTAAAATAAAACTGTTGCTGTAAAGCTTCTGTATACGATTTCCTTTTAATCCCCTGGTTTGTTTTTTGCTTAAGGTTTTTGCAAGATTATGATACAATCTCACGTATTGGAAAAGGTGGTTTTGGCCGTGTTTTCAAGGCCAGGAGGAAACTTGAAGACCAGTTTTTTGCTGTGAAGATAGTTGTGAGTGGGAAGTAAGAAACAACAGTTTTTCCTTTATGCATGCCCTCATCTGGAAAGAGCAGACAATTATCCATCCATTTTCCAACCCGCTTATCCTACTGGGTCGGGTCCGGAGCCTATCCCGGAAGCAATGGGCATGAGGCAGGGAACAACCCTGGACAGGGGGCCAGCCCATCGCGAGGCACACTCACACACCATTCACACCTATGAGCAATTTAGTAATTCCAATTAGCCTCAGCATGTCTTTGGACTGTGGGGGGGGGGGGGGGATACCGGAGTACCCGGAGGAAACCCCATGATGACACGGGGAGAACATGCAAACTCCACACACATGTAACCCAGGCGGAGACTCGAACCCAGGTCCCAAAAATGTGAGGCAACAATGCTAACCACTGTACCACCATGCCACCCCTACAGACAACTATAATACATTAATTTTTAATTAGAAAATTTAAGGGTTTAGTCATCAGTTTCAGTTTGACAAAAATAAAAATTCATCTGTTCATGGTTATCAGGTGATGTGTGTCTCGATTTATTTTTGTGTTCTCTTCTGGTTTTTGAATTTTTAGAAAATCACTCCGTGAAGTTTCTGCCTTGACAAGATTGCACCATTCTAACATAGTTCAGTACTACTCGTCTTGGGAAGAAGACACCAGGTACCAATGTGAATCTTCGGAGAGCACCTCAAAGTAATGACATCAAGTTTTCTTCAAACTAACACTACCAGCTGTATTTAAACCATCAGTGCGTCTCTTTAAACAGTTTGGTGCTACGTCAATTTTCATGATATTTGAAGGTCTTCAGATCGAATTCAATGATATTTACAGTCCTTGTTGTTGGGCTTGTGCTTGTCCTTACCTGCTTGCTTAATTTATTCAGTCACGTGTTTGAAAATGTTAAGTAATTAATGTGAAGTAATTCGCAGATTTACAGTATAAATAGACCTCCAGCTGTTAAGTTTCTGGCTGCAGTTACTCAAGAAACTGGAGTTTGCATGAATTTCGATTATATACACTGAAGAACCAAAGCATTATGACCACCCGCAGATATCAATAATAGGGATTATCTCAAAACAACAGCGCTAATTAAGATCTGGGATTTATTCAATGGCAAGTGAGCAGCCAGTTTTCATAGGCAGTGAGTTGGATGCAGGAGGAATGGGCAAGTGTAAGGATATGAGTGACAAGGGACAAACAAAGGGACGTCCCTGAATGGGACAGGCGGTTGCAGAAAATGGATAGATGGATGGATATGCTTAAAGAAATCGCTAGTGATATATTGTAATTATTTTTGTGTAATTTCATTTCAAAAGGTTTCACCCAGTATTTCCGTGATTCTTCTTTTTATAGTTCTGGCAGCAACACTGAGAAGTACCTCTACATCCAGATGGAGCTCTGTAAATGTGACCTGAGAACATGGATTGATGAAAATAATAAAAATAATCAGAATCCTTCCAGGAGAGCGAAAGCCCTCGACATAGCCCAGCAGGTGGTTAATGGAGTGGAGTACATTCACAAAAAGGGATTCATCCACAGAGACCTGAAGGTACACAAGTCATTGCAGAAGTCAAAGGAAGCTGATGCTTTATAGAATTATGTCTGTGAGATGGGGCTGATAATGATTGGAGAACTTTCTCCAGAGATTATTTAAGACCCTAACATGGCTTCCCTCCCCACCCAGCTGATTTTAATAAACCCATCACCACCCCCTTCCCCAGATGGTCCCCATTCCTCTCTCCCATCCCTGATCCCTGACCATCTGGATCCGTTTGCCATCCCATGGCTGGTCAGCCCCTTCACTTCAGAATATAAACAGAATATGTTCCTGTTGTAAACCTGGTTTTAGAGTATCTGTTATTCTGTCTCATTGATGTTTTTGAACAGGAACATCACATGGGCTGTTCCTCAATCCCCCCTCCCCAAATAAAAATAGTGTGTTTTCATTAATTTCCATTATAATCAAACTACCCTAGTAAAGGCTTTGCCTATTTTTCATAAATCTCTAGTGATACGCCAGTAGTACTATAATTAGGGATAAATAATAGCAGTAATACTATCTGGGAATAGTAATAGCAGTAATACTACAATCTGGGAATAGTAAAGGGGTAACAGGAGTCAATGTCTGGAATTAATCAGTAGAATAGTCTTGAGTCTCTGACTCTACCTACAGAGATGCCCCCCCCCCATCTCACTCTTGGAGATTGTTATCTAATTAAAAGTGAGCTTTTGTTAAACATCATTCAGAAAGACCAATAAAGCACCTTCTGTTACCTTCTGTGTGTAACAGCAGTTTGACCTTTTTTATAGCCTGCAAATATATTTGATCTTGATGGAAAGGTAAAGATTGGAGACTTCGGTCTTGTGACATTTGGTGAAAATGCCAGTGATGGGGCTCAGCTGAAAAGGACAGAAAAAAAGGGGACAAGATCTTACATGAGCCCCGAACAGGTAACCTGGTTTATAATCATTACTTTGATTTAATTATTCCATTAATCATACTGTTCTACACAGGTGAACATCTATTTAAAATATACAGTTTATTGTGAAACAAGTCGATTTAGGACCTTAATAATGTTGTAGGTGTATCATGTAGTTTTAAGTAAAATGTAAACATTTGTGTTCCAGAGCAGATTTTAACCGTGAAAAATGTTTTGACAGATGGAAAGTAATGAATATGACAAGAAAGTTGACATATTTGCCTTGGGACTGATCTACTTTGAACTTGTTTGGCCCATGAAAACACGAATGGAAAAGCTTAATGTAAGTAAACTTAGATACATGCTGATTAATTTCCAATCAAAAAGGAAGTCACCAAAGAAAATGTTTAATCAAAATGTATAAATTGCAATTCAGAAATCTTAGTTATCTTTTGTGAACGAGTCAAGTCAGCCGCCATGGAAGGCTTTAGGGCATTGACCTATAATTTTCTAGAGGAAAAACTGAAAAAAATAATGCTTCAAGAGATTGCAGCTGATCCATAATTATTTTTTTATGCTTTTTGTGATTCACAGTTGTGGCCGGGGATTCGAAATGAAAAAGAATTCCCAAAGGAATTTTCCCGTGACTACAGTGCTGAGGTAAATGATATCTCAGACAGTTTGGACCCTGAGGTAGCAAAAAATTTGCAAAAACACATACAGCTTGTGTCACTGGGGGTATTCTTTAACAGAGATGCATCCTTTTGTTATGTTTTAGCATAAACTGATCGAAAAGATGTTGGCTCAAGAGCCATCGGAGAGACCAGAGGCTTCGAAGATCGCAAGCGGGCTGAAAAATCTCAGCACCATCCTCCAGGGGGAAAACAAAGAAGATCGAGAGAATAGAACTTTCTAAGAGAAAAGGGATTTATTGCACCTGCTTTCCATTCTGTTTTTATCTAAATCACAGTCATTCCAGAATAACATTCAAGTGAAAACATATGTATGGGTTACAGGGACATTCAAGTATCAAACAATAATAGCTAATTGACAAAAGTTCTGGATTACAGATAAATAACAAACTTATGGGGACAGAATCATGCTATCAGAGTCTACAACACCAAGCTTGCCCTGTTTTACCAATGCACCACCTAGTGGTATTAGCATACAAATGCAAACCTTATGTTTTAATTCTTTAATAAGTTGGCTAAGAGCACTTTATAAGAAAAGAACCTAAAAAATGAAAATACGGATTTAGATTTGCCAGATCTGTGTATCATTTAATATTAAGTGTCAAAGCAATTGCAACGTCGGTTACAGGATTATGGTTCTTTATTTCGTACACAGACATTTAATGTCCTGATATTAGAGATGCATGTTGACCAAGGCACATGAGTGAATTATGTAGTTTTTTTAATGGTTTTTAAAATGTAATTGTTAGTACAAGCATTTTGACCTAAACATGTAAATTAATGTATAAAGTCTCCATTGCCAAGAGCAGCTGTCCAGCTAAATGTAAACCGGTAGAGATCATAGGGTTTTTAAATATACTTTCATTCCTTCTCTTCTGCTTCCCCAACTTTTGTAAAACCATTATCTTTTTCTGTGTTATTTTTGCTGTTAAAATGATGGTTTAGCACTTTAGGTAAACTATGCTGGGATGGATATGGTATTGACACTTCAGAATTGAATGAACCAATGAATGGTTTGTCATTGCGTTATTTTTTCAAGGTAGAGACTACATTTCATGGTTGTCTTATGTAATAATTTTTGGTAAAAACCATTCACATTGTCTTCTCTTGTAGATATTTAAGCATCTAATCTAAACATCCAGCTTCCAACTGCTTCAGTGTTGCAGAGATCCTTGGGTATCTAAAGGGTGTTTCTCAACACCAAAAACGCAACGATCGTACTTGTGGTCTTGGCAAGACCGGTCTTGCTACCTTGCCTCCCAAGAAAGAACTTGGGCTGCAATGAATCTTGGGATTGGTCTTGTTTGGCGAGGATACTGCTGATAAATAAATCGAATAAAATAAATTGAAATTGATACAGGTACATATTCAGTATTTAGGGCGGGGCAAGAACGACATTCGAGGATTTTTACCATCCTCTATACTTCTGTTCTTTTGAGTATTTTGAGTATTTGAGTATTCATCACTTCGGTGATGGAAAATGATGTAAAACAGCTACACGAGAAGACAAGTATGGTCAAGTATGCATTTTGTAAAATGCAGGTAAATGGGAATGTGACTGGCACAAAAATGTCGAATACAGGGCACAAAAATTCCAAACCTTAACAGGAAATGTTTTCAGACAAACATTTCCATTTATTTGGTCATAATGGGTAAATTACAGGGACAAAACATCAATATACAGTACAGTAACCCCTCCAAGTTTGTGTCATGATCCGTCATGCCCGTGTTTTGCCAGTAGAGGGTGCTGGCCATCCCATAATCACCTAGTTGTTTTGTGTCTGATGTGATAACCCCCACACCTGCTTTTGGTTACTCCCTTGTTAGTTGTGTATGTATGTGCTTGCCCTCACTGTGTTCCCCAGCTCAGTCATTGTAGCTGTCACAGTTGGTGTTCTCAATGTGTGCCTATCTACCCTGATCCCAGGTAGATGTTGCTCTCTCTCTCCTGCGTTTAGACCCCTTGTCGTCCTTTGTTTTCCAGTTTCAGTCCCTTAACGTTAAATGAAGCCCCCATTTGCCCCTCATCTGGCTGTATCTAGGTCATTCTTCCCTTGCGACATGTGAATTTGACACTGTTAAGGGCAGACGATTGGAAATTGGAAAGAAGAATGTGAAAATTTACAAATAAAACTTGTGCACCCCTAACCTCACCTACGGTTGGGTATATTTTGGGTTTTTTCCCCAATACCAATGGTAAAATGATACTTTTAAAACAGTGCCTGAATTAGAACTTTTAAGAACAAAAAAGCATAAAATGAAGGTCAAAGACATTAAAGAATGGCCTTTTTATTCTTAAAGCAAATTTGAATTTAAAATTTAACAACAGGCCTATATTAATACCTTAAATATATAAATACAAAATGCATGACAAATTCACATAATAAATAAAGCCTAATAATATTTAATTAATGTACATTTTATTAAAGGGTGCATCTGGTCCTTTAATGTAATCATAGTGTTTAATGAGACACCAAAAGAAAATAAATATATATTAAAGAACATACCGTATCATAAAAAAATCTTTATTCAGTTCATTAATCAGAAATTAAGCATGTACTGTAACTGAAAGGACATTTGGATGCTGAAAATGTGTGTCAGGTATTTAGATGTGTCAGGTGGGACATTACAATACAGCCCTCGGAAGGTATTCTTTTGGCATGTTGTATGTTGCCCTATTGTTTTAAAGTGTTATTTAAACACTTTAAAACACCTTATAACGGTTGGTTGTGTTTTTTTGTTTTTTTTTTTTTTAACAAACATGGCATTTATATTTTACGAACTGCATACCCAAAATAAAAAAACAAGCATAATTAAGTCCCCTTTCCAAATCAAATCACTTTTTAATGTCACATTACTTATCACCAGTACACAGGTACTATACATGTGAGTGAAATGCTTGTGTGCAAAGCCTCTCGAAGCAGCCGTAGTAAGACACGAATTCACAATCAAAATATAAGTACAGTAACATTTGACAGATCTATGTATGAGGCGAGCTGGCCAAATGCAGTACCGTAATCATTAGAATTGTTGCTTAATTGATCTGAAATAATTACTGATATTCAGAATCAACTTGATCTTTTCATAGAAGTCTGCAAACCTTCCTTTCTTGAATAAAACAGCCTCCTGCAATCGCTGAAAGGAAGCGCTCTTCCAAAATATTATATACTGTATAGTTATTATGCAGCATTTTTTTCGCTGATCTGTGAAGTTTACTGCTTTTTGCCAACATTCGAAATCTTATACTCGCTAATATTTTTGAGGGCGAACTTCTGCAGTATAAGCAGATAAGGTAGTGAATGATTCGACTATGCTGTATATGTGCTTTATTTTGTGGTTATTATAAAATGAAAAATAGCTCCACATTGAATATATTGTACATCTGACAATCTTGCGCACATCGATGGTATGAAAGTGACGTTTCTATTAGTGCCCTGGAGGCGGAAAATAGACAAGGAAACGTATTCGAAAGAGGAGGTAGGAATCATGTTTACTTAGAAACGAAACTAAGTGTCATGAAAATCGGAAGGAGTGTCGCGCTTTCGATACGTTTAGTCATAGAATCACAGATCATTCTGGAAGCAGAAAGATACTGGAAAACCACGACAGTAAGTATACATACTTCGTGTTATTGTCGCGGATCGGATTAAAGCTTTTAAGACCTCCGATTATTACGAATCGAACGTATGCCTATGTTACTTTAGTGGTAGATTATGTCATAATATTGTGATCAAATCTTTATATCACTACCCATTATCCGAATATTAGCCAACAGTCTTTCTCTTGGTTTTAGAATCAGTAATAAATTGTATTTTGCGGAAGTAAAGATGTCTGTCAAATGCCGTTTAAGATATTGACTCTTTACGGGTAAATTTTATACAATCTGCTACTATCGTAGATTCACTAATTAGGCGCAGTGAATGATGCGTCG
>JAODLC010000065.1:5558317-5563317 GCA_026781145.1 Hippopotamyrus pictus | reverse complement strand
TCTACACTTCAGAATAATTCCAAAGACATAAAAACTATGAAATAACATATATGGAATTATGCACTGACCAAAAAAACATTAAATAAAAAAATATATAAAATATAGTTTGGGGGGGGGGGCAGCTCTGCGCGTTGTGGCTCAGAAGGTTGCTGGTTCAAATCCCTGGGTTGGCAGAGTGATCCCACCATTGGGCCCCTGAGTGAGGCCCTTAACGCCAATTGCTCCAGGAACTGGCTGACCCTACATTCTCCTTTAAGCCATTTTCATGAGGTCGCCTCCTGGGATGCTTTTCCACCTATCCTAAAGGAGGTCCCACATATGCTGAGCCCTCATTGGCCGCTTTTCCTTCACTATATGGTCAAACTCCTCCAAAACCATTTCTACTGTGTTTGTCAGGTGACTAGGTCATGTGATGTGACACTATCACTCTCCTCTGTAGGCGGCTTGGCATGTCCAGACTTTTGACTGGTGCTGTACACTTTTGTTTATTGCAGAGTTCACTCATCAAACTCATGCTTTCTGTGAGCCCCGAAAACAGACACTCTGCCTCCACCATCAGGAACTTCCTTGACAGCCCACAACAGACCCAAGGCCCACAGAAAGACAGAAACAGAACAACCTGATTTGGGCATCACTGGCTTTTCCGCTACTACTGAAGACCAAATGATGATAATGTTTTTGGATTTGGAAAGTTATTCTGAGAAACTCTCCTGTTCACACTTGAATATGCAGCTCTGGAAAATATTAAGAGACCACAGCAAAATTTTTTGTTTCATTTCATAAATTTTTGGCATGTAACTGTGTAAAATGTACATTTTTTTGTAAACTCCAGCCTGGGTCTTCCCTGCTTCTCAGTGATGAAGGGCTTCTTCCTTGCTTTATAGGTCTTCAGTCCTGCTTCTAGCAGCCTGATATGAACTTGTCCTAGCAGTGCACTTCATAGCACCTAATGTTTTCCATTCCTTTTGAAGGTCACCTGATGACATCTTCCGATTCATGAGAAACTGTCAGATAAGTTGATGGTCAACTCCAGCATTAGAAAAGTTATTTCTCTTTACCTGTCTGGTTTCTGGTCATTCCCAGTGTCTCCTGCTTCCACTTATTCTTGTGTCCTGCTGTCTTAGAAGCTTTGAGTCTGGAAGCGGCCTGCCTCGCAGTGTAGCCTTCTGCCAGAAAAATCAGGGTTAACCAGGATTTTAAAAATGTAGATTTAAAAAAAAAAAAAAATCTACCGGTACTGTATAAGACTGTACTGACAGCAACATTTTGTTACTTGTAGAAATTATGTGCTTACCTGCTTTCAGGTTAATTACTTTGCCTTCTTTTAACTTGAAAATTTTCATGGGTTAAAAATTACGAAAAAAAAACGTCAAGTGCATATGAGATTTGTAGGTATGTTTTCTATAAAGATGAATATATTTGAAATTCCCTGGATGTGTGAGTGACTAATTATAGCTGGAGTGTGGAATTTTCCAGATTATACCCAAGATTATATCCCCACAGTTAGGTTAATAGGTGTATCTAAACTGCCCATAGACTGCCAGTGTGTGCTCCCCCCGCCCCCACCCCGTACCATCTGCTTCCTTGGATTGCCTCCAGCCTTATGACCCTGTACCACTAATGGATGGATGAGTGTTTTTAAACTGAATTCAATGGTTATAACAGTATATAACCTAAAGATCGGTGACACAGAACTTGCTTCAATGGATAACTGAAAGATTGCTGCTTCATGATTCTTCAAAACTGAACATTTTCTCTTAATAGGGTTACCAGTAAAAGAGAGATCAGCTACATTTCACGAAGCTGCAAAATCTCTTGGGACATCTCAGCTTCATGATCACGCTGAAACACACAGCCAAGAACTCAAATCTTCAGAAACGCACCTCTTAAACCAGGGGTCCGTTCTTCGTATGTCGCTAACACAGTTAGCTGGATTTGATTGTTGTGGATTTGTCCTGATCTTGGATTGTTTCATTCTTCGATGCGCATCTCGGACTTGAAGAACGGACCCCAGGGCTCTTTAAATCTGGAGCTCGATTCCAAATCCAGGCCTTGTTTTCAGTTCTCCCAGGTTGTTAGTTTGATAAACACTGATTCTGATTGACCACCGAGGCTTCACACCTTGGCTCACAGGTAAAGTTGGGCTAGAAAATCAGCAGTGCTCAGACCTGGAGGACCGTGATTTGAACAGCCCTGTCAAACTATGAACACCGGGTTTATTTGCACCTTATTAACTAGGATAACACAAGACCTAATTCACCCAAGACTGGCCTACAATCATACAAAACTATTATTAAAATGTGTCTGTATAATTAATATATACGTAAACTGAATATGCATCTTTGTGGCTCGATCGACGCGACCCACATTGCCTTCTGCAGCCAAGGGTTTAACGATACGTCACCGTGAAGGGGGTATTTAGGCCTGACACGCTGCTTTGGGGGACTTGCGGCCTCTGCCAAGACATCTGGAGGTGAGGAGCGGAAGGTCAATAGGCGAGCCGCCATTCAGCATGCCTTCAGTGAGACGCGCCGAGCGATCGAAGCCCTTCAAGCAGCGGAAAAGCTTCGGTAAGGATTCCGGAGTAAAACACTGCCGTCCGATAGAAATTTTCACATCCACACTGACGCATTACCAGTTTCAAGCAAATGCATTTTATGTCTTTTTTTCTGCTCAATTGCAAATAGCCGCACGGAAGCACGAGGTGGCCGGAATCCGGGCGAAATTTCCGACTAAGATCCCAGTAAGGCGAAACCTCCCCGGACGCTCATACTCCGCCTGTTTATTCTTAATCGCTAACATGTCCCATGTTCCAGGTAATCCTTGAAAGATACCAAAAAGAAAAGCACCTACCGTCACTAGACAAGACGAAATTTCTGGTCCCAGAAGAACTGACATTAAGCCAGTTCATTACGGTCATAAGGTGAGGACTTGGTGCATGGAACTCCGTTCCATCCTTAGCACAGGTGACGCCAATTTTAAAACCTGTTTGTTAGCCCTGACTGGATTTTCTTTTTTTTTATTTATACAATATATTTTTTAAAAATGCATAAGTTAAATCATTCGTGCATCTTCGGGCTTGCGGACACGAATGACCTAAGGACCACACCTGAGTTGGCGAAAAAACAAAGTTTTAGGCTCTCGCCTGACTGATTTGCTCCGTTTTGCAGAAACCGGCTGTATCTTATGCCAAGACAAGCGTTTTATCTGCTGATTAACAATAGCGGGATGTCTAGCATGTCTCTCACCATGGCGGAGATCTACAAGGACCACAAAGATGAGGATGGGTTCCTCTACATGACTTATGCTTCTCAGGAGATGTTCGGCTGTCCGGGGGCACCTTGCCCAAGGGGGGCGGTTACACGATGACCCGCCTACCGCCGATGAATGGTGCCTTCCTTTTAAAGCATGCCTGTACGTTTGGCAGGTCCAAGAGATGGCGTATTTGCATGTTTTATATAACGACGAATTTTACGGTGTTATCTGTCAGATTTTAAAAATGTAAAAATATAGAATAATAAATTTGTAACTTTTTAAGTGTTGCCTTTTCCATGAAAGCACGCGCATGCTGGCTCCACATGCTGATTTGACTGTATTTAGGATAGGTACTCGACCAGCAAACCCTAGAAACAAGTGATCTAAACGGCCATTTAGCTTGGACAACTAATCGACCAATAAAAGGGAGCGACCTGAGCCGAGCTTTTGCCGTTTTGCGCAGTTAGGCTACCTATAGTTCATTGCATACAGAAAGGGGACAAGCCAATGATAATGAGCTTTTGAGTTTAGTAGCGTTAGTGATTAAAAGGAGTGTGCCAAGTATGAGTACAAAAGGGTTATTCTCATGATTCCCTAACTTTAGATGTACTGGGATCCCGACTTGTGCACGTGCCTGTGATAACACGGCTGTCAAGGGTGGGATTTGCTCAGTTTCACACCGCAGCCATGTGTTCCTCCAGTCAACAGCAGATGTCGCCGCAGACCAGCAAGAACGATAGGAGCCCAGCTCTCTAATCCCATTTCTATTCACTCAAGTTTAGGATATTCGTAGATTTTTTTTTTTTTTTTTTTCGGCGGTGAGGCTGTTTTTATTCCCATGTAAAATATTATTAATCATTAAAATCCACTTTAAATTGAACGCAACTTAATAAATGATAAAGTTTAAAGAAGTTATGACTTTTGTAATTCATGAAAAGATTTTAGGTTGTTGCTCATAACAATGGTCGCCAGTCGGAGCTGTTGAGCTATTTCTCAGGTCTCAGGAAGTGAGTACAGTCAAGCTGTTTGCCCAACTGCGGAGAGGGGCCTGTTCACCAGTAACACTGCATGACATTTACTCACTGTTGCAAAGGATGGAATGTATTTACAAGGATCTAAGAAATCGCAATACTGGAAGGTTGCTTTGGGATTTGAACTCATGCGATGGAACAGCATGCCGTCCCTTAAATCGGCAGCTCAGGGTGAAGTCTATGGAAAGAGGTCATCAAAAAGACACTGTGAGACGGAGCAAGTCCTTTGCAGGACCTCTAGGGGGTGGCAGAGAGCTCACACTAGACCATTCACCAGGACAGCAGATGGAGACTCACGTATCTCCTGTGACATGAATGACCCTGGACCTTACCTGCTGTATTAGACCCTCTCCTGGCCTGGCAGGAAGGAAGGAAATGTGATTTATTGAAATTGCACTCCCATCATGATAGTCGGCTGGTGGATGGAGGGTCTGGGTTGGGGGTTGGCACCGGGTGGTGTTGGGGTTTACTCTCAGTTGCAGGGGGCAGGCGGTTTGACACCACGTGTCAGAGTGAGATCTTCACATGACCCTCTCTATGTACACACACCTGCAACAGCCTGTCCATTAGACCCCATCAAACACTCACACTTACCCAATCAGAAATAAATGTCCCCCCCCCCATTTGTCTGTGTTAACTGGTCATGTAGTGCAATCAATGTGTGGGGCAAAGCTGGTGAACCCCTGAGAAATGACAGCATAAACATTCCCCCCC
>JAODLC010000065.1:5538133-5551622 GCA_026781145.1 Hippopotamyrus pictus | reverse complement strand
GGGGTCGGGAACCAATTAATTGGTTTTCCATTATTTCTTATGGGAAAAATTCGATCAGAACTCGAACTTTTTAGGATGCACAGGATTACATATATCAACTCATATATTGTTGCTGACAACCGCGTATTTCGACTTCTTTACGGTTGTGATCTTTCACTATAGATGGATTACGCCTCTGCCTACATTTTATATGCAATCGACTGACTTATGTGTGTAGTGGCTAACATGATGTTCATTTGTATGGATTACTTTATATTGCTAATTTTAACAACTTAACTTTGATTTCCATTTAAAACATTAAACCGTTCACCGACGGCTGTGTAACGATATCTTTGTGGTGCACCTCGTTGCATTGTTGCATTGTTTTAAATTTGTTTTGTAAAGTAGTTTCTGAGAAAATGTGTTTTTTTTAGTCTGTTTTTCATCGGACAGTGACACTGTATTGTATTGCGGGTGATGCGGTGACTGGTTCTGCCTCACTCTAACAATAACAAGCAGAGATGATTACTGAACTCAAAGAAAATCCAGTCACAGCACAAACTTCCAGCTTCCTCTCTGACGAATCGCACACTGTCCTCGAGGACCCCAGTCGAGAGTGACGACGGCCTGATTGGCCGCCCTGGTGCCCGGTGTAGACTGAGACGTGCGACTCTATCCCTGGCCTCATTAAAAACGTGACACGGCTAAGCTTGTGCGAAGTCACCGGTCGTCATGAGGATAGGAAGGATGGGAGACTCGCTTCCCATTACGGACACTGTTCCCAGTAACAGATGCCACGTCTCCGCGGGAAAACAGCTCAGTACGGCGGCCGGCATCAAGCCCAGAAACATGGCTGCACTCATTTGTTTTGTTTCGCAAATGTGTCACAGCAATTCCGAGAAACGCAGTATTCCAGGATAATCAGATGTTTTTCCAATTTAGGAGAACCAAGCTGGAAAACAAACACCAATGAAAAGAATATGTAGGCAATTAAAAACCCAGTTTAAAAGAAAATGAGGCATCTCCTATGGCAAACGACCTCGGCGACCCGGGCCTTGTTTCTCCGTTGGCTCATGATGCAGGAACGTCCCCCCCACCCCACCCCGTCCGTGGTTCTCGTGGTCTCCGAGGGCCACCAAGATGATGACGATCCCAGCTGCCTTTCCGTGCACGGTGCCCCAAAACCAGTGACCGTCACGCTGTTGTCAGGTCCCGTTTAATTGCTCTGTTCTCCGCCCCCGCCCGGGGGGGACTGGGCCACCCTCGTCAGCATGCTCTGGGCCTGAGGGCGCCCTCCCGCCAGGCTTGCACTCCTGCCTAATCCCAGATCCTGTCACTTCAGCTATAAGCAGAGCATAAGCATTTCCATCTGCTGAGCCATGAGAGAGCTCACCACCAGCATGAAGCTGAAGCTCACCACCAGCATGAAGCTGAAGCTAGTGCTCCCAGGCTGACGAGCTTAACGGCAATCAATTTGCTGTCGTTCTCCAGTATAGGAAATGCAACTAAACTCACACCCCTAGATCTCAATGCTGCCTTTATTGCTATAGACGTTTCCCTTTTAGCACACAGGCTCGAGCTGCATGCTGATTCCCACTCGTATTGGTACAGGGAGCTGTGTCATTCTTCCTCTGTATCCTATTTCCATTCGAATTATAATAATGTACAAATCAGCCAGACACTCAGGCCCAGATGCAGTCTGCAGCCCCCCCAGCCCTCAACAGAATGATGGGGGTTATTTGGAATCCCCAAGGTTGATTTTCTTCATATAATCACCAGATGAATTTTTTTTTCCTATTTTTTTTTTTTTTTTTTTTAACCTCAACACAACTTTTAACAATATAATACAATAATTGCTGTTATGTCCATTTAAGGTGCTAAATACTTACCCCCCTAGAAACCATGTTCAGAAGGGTGCTATATAACTAAATAGAGTTAGAATTAGAATTAAAAATGATTAGATGGATGGATGGATGGATGGATACATAGGAAATGACAGGATCATTGCTCAGGGTGAGGTAAGCCATACATTCGCACATTATTTCTGCATGTCTTCCTGTCGATGATTTTCAGGACCGTCGCCACACACGGTTTGCAACCTGCAGCTGTGGTTCCGATACGGAGGGCTCACGTCCCACCGCCTGGGCCTACCTGATGACGTCCAGTCCACCTCTGACGCATCTTAGCTCAGCACTCGGCATGTGAAAGCAGTGCCGTCCTGCGAAGCCCTGAAAGCTTCAGATTAGTCTGTAATAAGGGTGCAGTGACCAGCAGTAAGGCGTGTGATTTGTCGAGTCTGAGACGAAGCGGGTGGAGGGATTGTGAGCTGCTCAGATCTGCAGAGGTTTGGCCTTTTTTGGAGAGGGGGGGTTAGATAATAATGGATTGTACTGAAGCCTGGAAGGCCAAACATCACATGGCACACATTTCTCCCTCCCCGGTGTGGGTGGAAGAGCACGGCAAGAGAGGCCGTCATATTCGAAAAACACACGTGAATCTCACAAATGGTTATTACTCAAGGAAGAGAGCAGAATCATTTTGGTTTTGCTAATTAAGCGTGCTGTAATCTGCTCGCGCCATGTCGTTTCCACATCGATGAGCACCAGAAAAGCAGGAAGCGTACTTACGCTCTGGGTAATACAAAAACAAAAAACAAAACAGGGACGCACAAAGAAAAATGTGCCCATAAGAGCTGCTATCCGACACAAATACAGCTAATGTGGAAATATGTCCAGTTTCTGTTAGAATGATACGAATTGAAACAAAATAAGAGACGTGTGTGACAGCGCCGTCCCCACATGATCCCTCACGCTGCGGATTGGCCGTTGCTCACAGCGCCCCCCGAAGGCATCAGACGGCCACCTTGTCTTGTCCGCTGTCTCGCGTTCACTCATCTGGAGCGATGCTGGCATTTCCCCCCTCCCCCCCCCCATGCCTCCAGGGCCTTCCATCCTCCACATCGACTCGCCGGCAGTCAGCAGACAGGAAGTGGGGGCGTTCTGGGGGCCCCTGAGCCGACTTGGCCGGCATCCCCTGTGGTTGACCGCGGCATTTGCGTTGTTCCGCACTTGGCCCGAGCCGGTGTCCATGCCTGAACTCTGCGGGCTCATTACGAGCTGCTGGAGATCGGGGCCCCTCCCACTGTCCTTTAGTTTACTGGAACGCCAAGCCAAGTGGACCACAGCACACACAAAACCCAACCAACCCACTGACCGCTTTGGCTTTTAAACGAGTTTCTTTTCAACCGGAGCCTGAGATCAAGTGCGTCTCGGAGAATTGTTTTCTCCCGTTTCGGCATTTCCAAGCAAAACCCCCCCCTGAACGGATTCATCGTCATGGATGCCAAGATTGATGCGAGACAGGATATCACACAGAAGCCATCATCACCTCAGAGTCAGCATGTCCTATTGTGGCGTGACCTTTGACCCCTGAACTTCGACCTTGAATTCCCTTTGTGAGCCGCCTGGCCCCCGATTCTGCAGACAACAGCTCGAAAGGCCAAACTGGGGGTAAAGGGCGACTCGGACACATTCATTATTCGGGGGTGCCGGCTGAGAGTGAACAAGGCCACTCCTGGGTGAGGCAGTGAACAGGGGGGAGGACCAGGTTCACAAAGGGATGTATGAACATTTAACGAATGCACAGATCTAATGAGACATTTTACGTTTGTTAGTGGTTTAAAAAGATGTAGAAGATGTGCCAAGAATGTCAATAAAGTCACGGTGCTTACAGGACATCTTACCCTCCTTATCACATGCACTTATCCTTTGCCACGTGGATTTATTTGATCTTTCTATTCTACCTTAAAAATTCTAAAATTCCACTTACCTGTTCTCTCTTAGTCCGTTTAGGATCACAAAATGTTCTAGAATTTATTGCATCAGTCTGTGTGCTCGTACTGTTTGGTGTGTTGCGTACGTCCACTGAGATGCCCTTTGACCGCCCCGAGGGTCCCTCCTGGCAGGTCAGATGAGGCGCCAGCCAGTGAGCACGTCGCTTGGGCTTCTATGAGTCATTGATTGGCAACATGCTCAGGAAAGACATTTTCTTCAAGTCTGATCAGGAGACCAACGGGATGCATGAGCGCTGATGCGCGGTCGGCGTCTCCCTTGGGAGCCTGATGAATCAGTTCCCTCAGAAGGCCGTGTGAATTGGCCGGGTACATAGGCCTGATGTCTAAGCCATCACCTCGAGTTGACGTGGTGTAAGTGGGGTCTAGGGGGGGTCTGAAGGGGGATGGGGGAACTGAGGGCAGCTAGCCAGCTTTGGAGAACAGTACCATCTACCCAAGCTTCTCATCAACAGTCCTCACCTCACATGTGCCTCTCTCATCTAAACGCATTTCCTCTATTCAGGAACAAAGGAACCTGTCACCTCAGTCAGCCCTGAGCTAAGATGTTCTTCTCCTTGCATAGGATGTTTCACTCAACCCCCACAACCCCAAGTCATGTGATTCAAGAGGATCAGTCACTCTAAATGGTCCTTGTAGTGCACGTTTGTGAGCCTCCTGCAAATGGAACGGCGTCCCCTGTACCTCGTACCTTGGCCCTCTGCGTTCCCAGGTAAACCCTAACTCTCCCGGCTCCCCTACTTGGATATCAAAAAGGGAATGAACCTGCTTCATGAAAGTCTCGGAAAGCTTTGAAATGAATGATAACGGCCCTACCAAGTAACCCTTGGAGAGCAAAACAAGGTGCGCCGTAAATAGAAGCTGGATGGTTTCGGGGTAAACAGAGCATGTGTTATACTATAGGGAGTTGAGCAGCATGACCACTTCCTTCTCTGGCCTAAAAAAAACCTCCTTGTGGCTGGTGATGGGGCTGTTTGTTCTCTCCTGGAAAAAAATATTTTTAGCTATGACATGGTACGTAGCTTCTTACGTTTTTCTTTTTTATATTGGGGCTGAGGACAATGTCATGCGAGCAGTCTTTCTGAAGGGCAGAAAGGCAAACGTACAAGTGACCTTCACCCATGATATGCCCTTCCATTCGTCCATCAATCTATCCATCATTCCCTCCATCCATCTTGAAAACCCGCTTATCGAACCAAGGTCACGGTAGTATACCACATCTGTGGGATTCCGGACCTCAATAACCATTTTCGTTTCACCTCTAAAAGTTTCAAAAAACGTAATCTTGCCGGATGCGTCAAGATGATACAGAGTAAACGACCCTTTTGAGGAAGGCTGATAAGATTAAGCCTTTAAGCTGAAAGCCTTTTCACCACCGTGTATCACAGCATTCAGACAGCCGTGCAGAGTCCCAGCATTGTGTTTGCCATGTGATTTACTTTCACAGTGACTCCTAGACACTTCGAGATAAATATCCCAAAAAAAATTCTGTTAGTGGGATCTGTAGTTCTGTTATACTACGAGCGATTATAAGAGCTGTTGGTCATTCATAACCAATCATACCACATTCACCTGTCATACGCAGGATGAATATTCCCATGTGGACTTTGTGAGTCTTTAACAACAACCACGTTTGGCATTTGTGTCGCTACTGTGGATTAACTTGAAATTCTTAATGTTGAATTACTTGACAATTGAAAAAATAAATTGTGATTACTCATCCCTATTTATCTGTGCTCAACTAAAGGTGGTGAATCATCTGAATCGTAATAGATTCCATCTGAATATTTTTTTGTTCCTTTCTTCTGTATGACAGCAGTCAATGGTTAAGAACCTTGGAGATTGATGAATCCTGGAAAGGGCAAGATGGGCAATTGCCTGGGGGGGCATTTTCTGGGAGGGAGGGGTGGGACTTTTTGTCACTCATTATATTGTTTCTGCTGCAGGTAGGTCAAAATGTATGCATCCAGGTCAGGTCAGGTTGGGGAGCATGCGCTGATGCATCACATTGCATCACATTGCATCCAGGACAATGAGAAAATGGGGGGGGGGGCAGCTTCACCCCCTGCATCTCTGTACCACGCCCAGGTGATGATGACACAGGGTGCAGAGATGGGGCCACTGTCCGCTCACCCACACAGGCGCTGTGTCTTTTACCAATATGCTCTTTGCCAGCTCTGGTGTAAGAGCTAAAATACTCACAGGTGAGGAGATTAACATTTAAAACCATTTGCTTCATTAACAAAGTAATAATAAAAAATTGTAAAAAAAAAAAAAAAAAACTCTTACCTATTGCATTCTAGTGTTTCATAAAGATAGATTTGACCAGCAGAGTTTGTATCACTTTAAATAAAAATGTCATTATTAAAAAAAAGGGCAAACTTGTTTTCCCTTAATGTTTTTGGGTATTAAAAACAAACCATCCGGAATGACTGCCTGCAGTAAACAGTGCCACGCCGCGCGTGTCAAACGAGGGATATTTCCTCAGAGACAAGGCCTGCCGTGTGCAGTTGGTAACAATGATATCAACGATGCTGTTTTGTCCCTGATCCTATCGGCAAGCATCGTTTCTGAAGGGCTATGGCACAGGGCGGGGGGGGGGGCAAGCCACACTGTCAGTCTGTCCAGACCCCTGGTCGGCTCTGTGCCTCATCTGCCTACGCAAAGATGGAGGCCAGCTGATGCTCAGATTACGGAAATAGAATGTGCCGGAACAGTTATTCTGGGATGCGACATCAGCGGCTCGCAGCTCAGAGGAAATGATGCGGGGTACCGCAATGGCGAGAAGAGGTGGCACATAGGATAGGTGAGAAGTGTACGTCATTGGCAAGGTGCTATAGTGACAACAATGCATTGTGAATCACAGTACTACAGTGTATCTTACAAGTGCACTGATATAGTGCATGTTACAGGAGCAGTGATACCGTGTATGCTACAAGTGCAGGGATACAGTGTATGTTACAGGTGCAGTGATACTGTGTATGCTACAAGTGCAGGGATACAGTGTATGTTACAGATGCAGTGATACTGTGTATGCTACAAGTGCAGGGATGCAGTGTATGTTACAGGTGCAGTGATACAGAATATGTTACAGCTGCAGTGACACAGTATATGTTAAAAAATGCAGTGATACAGTGTATGCTACTGATACAGTGCTACAATGCATGTTACAGGTACAGTGATACAGTGTGTGTTACAAGTGCAGTGATATGGTGTATGTCATGAATGCAAGGATGCGGTGTATGTTACAGCTGCAGTGATAAATTGCATGTTACAGATGCAGTGATACAGTATGGATCATATGCAAGAGACATGATGTATGTTATACATTAGAAGATACACAATACAGCAGAGTCTTTACATTTCTTCAATTGGGAGACCCAGTTTCAGGCACCCAGGTAAATGTTACAATAAGGAACTGCAGAGCTGCAGAGTAAAATAACAGCCTCAATGTTGTTATATTTGTGAAGCGGGTCTCTTCTTTGGATAGGACAGTGCTTTATGGCTGTTAATCTTTTTCTAATGTATATTCAGTCAAAACTGCATTGATTCTAAATGACTGATGATTAATAGTGATGTTCTTATCGATTATGAAAAAACTCTGATTTTTCTTGAGATTCGCCACTCACCCCTGAGGGCACAGACACCTGAATGACAGGGGTTTTGCCTTTAGGGGGCACTGTTGCACCAAGTTGGAAAGCCAGGGGAGCAAGAAACCCATGACTGTTTCGGCTGAATTTTTTTTTTTTTTTGTTTCCGGATTGTTCTTGCTATGAATGCTGAGCACGACCCCTACCCTTTTCACCTCTTCAAATATTAAGAGGAAAGATGTACGATATGCCCACAGCTTCATTACATTTAGTTCACTGAAGGCCATTAAAATCTTTCATATTGGTAAAACTATGATACGATTAAACACAAATGAGCATGATGCATCTTAGAAGGAAATACTATGAATCTGCTTTTGAGAATAATATCTGGGTGACATTGGTGATGTCACAGCAAAATCAATCCACGTTATATTCTACCAAAGCACATCATGAAAATACAGCTCCAGGATCGAATGCTGCACATTTGTTGATCACTCATAAGAGGTGCCGCCGCACACGCTAACCCTAACCCCAACTCATAAACCTAAACCTAACCCTAACCCCAGCTTGGTGGCGGACCCCACTAATGAGCCGTGAGGGGTGAACACTTGAGCGAAAATCATTAACAGCACGGGGTAATGAGGCCTCGGAAAAGCCCGGAGGCTTGCTTCGACGGCCTTCCCATCGGATCGGAAAAAAAAACGGAGCCAAAGCCGGCCTAATTTCTCTGCTAAGCACAGACCCATGAGGTCCTGTTCTAAGGGCACTGAAGGAAATCGCAAGGATGCACTGGAGAACAGCCACAATGGCTAAAACCAGGCCTAGCATATGACCAAAGAAGTAGGATAAAGATTCATAGTGTAATACATACTTGTCAAGTAGCTCCCAAACAGTGTTGTTTTCAGATCAACATCAAACCACCCCCCCAACCCCGTGAATGCCAAAAAAGGCCAGGCTGCTCTGCTTTTGTGTAGGGAGACAGTCCTGGCTCACTGATGGATGCGAAACTCCAGTCATCAGAGAGCACAACTGCTCTAGAATGCCATGTCTGACCTCCTGACCCCTTGACCTTTTGACCTCTCAGGATTTATGCGCATAGGGGAAACGTGCAAAGCACTGTGGAGGAGCCCACCGTACTCGTAAGATGGGGGGGGGGGGGCATCGTTGAGAGGTGCTCATGAGAAATGTAATGTCCTGAAAAAAAAAAAGGAAATGCCCCCCTTTTGAACTTGTACTTAACACAAAGTCACAAGCAGAAGCTGATCCCCCCCTCCCCCCCAGTAGAGCCCCGCCTATATCACACCTACTGGCGGCTGGTTTTAATAAAAATATCTCCCCACCGGGTGAGTCCACGATCCTCCATGGGAAATGGTCTTTTAGCGTTAATGAATACCTTGCTAAAAATATCTTCCTGGTTGACAGTGCTAATGTTTCATAGTACATGTTAAGCCTCAACAGATGTTAATGGTTATTAGACATGGTGGTGCAGAAGGAGAGGTTCCGGTGGATTCCCAGCTAAGGAGTGCAGTCTCCACCCCACGTGTACTATAACTGATCTTACTAATTTAAATTACGTTTAAACATTCTCATTTACGTGTGCCAGAACACAACCATTGGTTTTGGTGTTGCTGTAGGGCAGGGATGTATACAGGGGTGGGGCCACAGTGGGGTGGGGCCACCTGAAAGCTGATTGGCCCCCCAGAGAGCCGCCTCCCCTGTCACTCACTGATGCAAAACGTATCATCGGCTAATAATAAGGTTGGCCCCTATGTATGTAATGTCATTACTCTTACGCTCCTACATTTATTGGACATCCAATTTATGTGTATTCTGTGGGATTTGAACCCATAACCTTTGTGTGTGCAATGCTCTACTTATTGAGCTACAGAAAACAAAACCAGGTATTAAACCTTTTACAGTAGAAAATGGTGACAGGTCAGTTTGTTGGGCATTCCTGTTCTGGGGGGTCCAGGTGTTATCCATTGCCATCCCATGCCCCCTATCCAATCTACTGTGGGCCATAACCTCGGTTCACATGCACCTTATCGTTTAAGGGGAACCACCTAAATGACCTTCTCTCACTGTGGAAGCAGCCACCCCTCCGCAGTAAACAGATTCGCTGCCGTCAGCCGCTACCTGACAGCATGGGGCTACAGGGATCTGCTCTGAGTGAGCTGATGTGACACCAGTGACATGGGTTGGCGAGGCCAGCCTGTACACCCCATCCACAGGGCCACTGGATCCAGGATAATGAAGATCATGCTTCAGAAGAAGCGTATAGGTGGCTTGGGTGGGGGGGATTCAGATTAAAATTATTATTGGCTAGTTCACAGATACTTTATACTGATTGGTCAGAGCTGCATTGTGGAATGATTCCAATTGGCGGAAAGAAGGAACCATGCATCTAGGAAGGCTGCAAAGATGATACTTGTGGTGTTTATCTTCATGCATACTTGACCGTTCTTATGTTCTCATGTCCCCGTTTGACGCCATCGTTCATTGCTGTCTCAATACTCAAGAAGTATGGAGCACAGTAAAAATCGCCTTACATTATTTTTCGCCAGCTCCAAATATCAGGATTGCATCCTGGCCAAATGAGAACAATCCCATGATTCATAGCGTCCCAAGTCGATTCCTGTGAAGTAAGTTAGCAAGAACACTCTTGCCAAGAATACCAGTGCGCTCTTTGAGCTCTTGGTATTGATAAACACACCTTGATTGGTAGCTTTTTGAGTCCTGTGGCTTCAATCTGGGTTACTATGTAGACCTGGGTCAGCAGGCCTCCGGTTGATCTGAAAAAGGGGAGCGATGTTTCTGCTGCAAGCAAGGAGCAGAAGTGTCAGCCTGTAGTTTTGCAGGGGGGCCACAATAACGAGCTAGTAGGGCGGCGTGCACATGGAAGGCCTCGTGCAAATGAGGCCCTCCAACGCCTCTCTTGCCCCACAGTAATGGGAGTCGAGGACAAGATGCCTTCGAATTGCACCTCATTGCAGGGCCAAAGGGTAATGACCAAGCTCTGTCCATTAAAGTCAGGGTCAAATAAACAATAATAACTCTTCTCATAAGAAAGCACAGGACCCCCGCCGATGAGACACTCTTAGCTTCTGAACGTCACATGGGGGTGGAGAAGGCATGAAGCTACAGGGAGGGGCCACATCCTTCATAGACGTGCAGATTACATTTAGACAGATGCAGCAAACGCTCAGTATTACGTCTCCGAGTCGCCATTGAAAGCCCGACTCTCGTTGATGCCCATTTGTTTAATGAGTCTCAGATCGCCCCGCTGAAGCGTCCCCCCACAAGCAGGCCCCCCCACTGGGAGCTCACATCTCCAGATTATGAGTCTGTGACTGTCATGGCACCTACAGACCCTCTCAGCTCCTGAAATCGAACCCCACAAGCCACTGCAACAACAATGCAGGGATATCATAACAGGTGAGAGTGACACAGGGGGGCACTGGAGTTGGGGGTGGGGGAAGCTTCTCCTGAAATGACGTGACAGAAATCGAAAGAGGTGCTATTTTTAGCATACCCAAAAATGCACGTGGCGATGCAATCCAACCCGTCGAATGGGCCTGGGGAAGTAACTATGGTGTGATGGCTCATCCCTCAGGAAAATGACCCCCCCCCATCAATTATAATCAGCCAGCCCTACACCCAGGCAATCAGCGGTTAACCCCAGTCCTTTATAAGAGACCACTCCCATCAGGCTCGCTGGGGACCGGAAAGTCCTGCATCAGCCGGTGTTGCGTGACGTTGATGTGTTTCTTCCCATTGTTATTGTCCTTAATGCGGCCGTATCCTCCCCGGGGGGGAATCCGATACACTGTCTGGACTGGGGGGTGAAAACAGGCCACGAGGTACTCGAGTCCTGAGCACTGGCCTCCCTACCTCTCGCACAATGATGTCACCCCACCCCGAGCGTCCTCTCGGTGTTGGGGGTAGGGGGGGGTCTCAGTTTCTGCATGATCGTGTGAAATGCCTCCGGTGGGTCAGCTGACTTTGCGTTGTGTGAGTCAACGCCTACTGTAGCGCAAATGTGGGGCAGCCAATCATGGAGCAGGAGAGCTCAAACAGCAGATCTTTCTTATGAGAGGACAATGCTTTCGAAAAGGCGGGGGGGGCAGATTGGTGTCCCAACGGGGCAACGCCCCCCAGAGCGCAAGCGTGAGCCGCACAGGGTGGGTGTTGCTGACACAGTGGTCTCGTTTAGAGCGAGGGGGGAGGGGTAGCCCTACTGCAATACCCCAAACAGCATCACAGAGGTTCACCGGGGTCCGCGGTCTGCAGTGATGCGGCACTCATTAATCAAAACCCCCGTCGCGGTGCAACACACGGACCTTAGTCATCAGATATTCCCCAGGACCCAGCCCACTAACAGCGGCCCTCAGCGATTTCAGCCCAGGGAGCTGGCACAAAGCGCGTCCTGTTCTGAGACCCAAGCTCCGACGGGCTGGCCCAGTCCTCTGGCGCACATCTCCCCCCCCCCCCACCCCTGTCTTCCCTGAGCGGATTGGGTTTCAGGATGCAGAGTGAAAGGCTAAGCATTCACATTCCCGGGATGGTTAAAGAAAACACCGGAAAACAACGGCTCCATTCTTCCCACGGATTCCTCGGACCGAAACCCCGCGCCTCTCAGAGGTGTTTGGGCATCGCCATTCACGTTTGGCGGGTTTCCACCACCCCTCGTCTAGGCAGAAAGGCGCCACCGCGGGCAGGGGGCCGCAGGGTCCCTGTCCCGCTCTCAGTGTCGCTCCCTGATGTCACCCCCACACCCCCACCTCTGATGGACTTCCTTAAGCAGTCAAAACTTCGAGTATGCTGACAGCCATATTCTTTTTTTTCCCCGCAGAGGCCAGAAACGTAAGGAGCAAAAGCGTGGCATCTGCGACCCCCAACACCGCCCACATCAAACCCACATGCATGAAAGGGCCCCGCAGAATGCTACCTGAAATCAGTGGGCGCCGCACTCTGTGCCGGACCTATTAAGTCACAGCCCACGCGGCTTGTCAGCATGGACGGCAGCTCTTGGCGAACGGCCCTCTTTCAGAGACTGCATATAAGCTGTCTTCTATCTGCTTTTCATCAGGTGGGCTGGGGCGGGACGACCGGGGGGTCCTCCTCAGGTCAGAAGGTTCCGAGAGCTCTGGCACCGGGTCGGGTCCTCCTGTGCTCTCCCCATCATGCATCTGTGGTGTGCGCTTCACAGACCCCCAGCTGCAAAAACGTAAGCTGGAGCTTTGCTTAAAAACCCCTGAATGAACTCACACAACCCTGACAAATGTCACATCTTATTGTCTTTCTCATCAGATAAGTGCCCAACTAGCTCACACGCCCCCCAAACTCTTTGCCAGCCGTGCACATGAATTCCGTCACTCGTTTAACTTTCACTGTGGATGATAACACAACTTTCCCTCCGGAATCCCCATTCCATCTCGCAGACGGCTCAAACACTCCTGGAGCAGTAAACAATGTTTGTACCTGTGCAAAAAGGGAAGGCCATTGTTTTTTTATCTGCCAGGAGACTTAGCGTGATGCTGATCATGGGGACGGGCGACTTCACAGGTCAACGGTACCTGACTGGAAAAACGAGCTTGGTGTGCACCTGAAGAAGGGGTTGAACCGTAAACGGATGCGTCACGTGACTCGAACACTGATGTTGATCCCCCCCCCCCCGCAACGGATGGCAAGCGCAAGCCTTTGATGTTTCAGATGAACTCAGAGCTTTTATATAGATGTTAGGATGGATTTCTTGCCAAAACCAGGATACCCAGGATTCCCTGAGGGCTTGACGAGCTCATAACACCCTATGAACGATTATCTTTTAAATCCAGCCCCGCCAACGCCAGAAAAACAATGACGAAACACAGAGCAAGGCAGGAAGGTTCTCACACGCTGCCTCGGAGGGGGTTTGGTATGGGGGGGGGATGGGCAGGTGAGCTAAACGGCTTCCAGACTGTTGTTCTGATTGGTAGCTGAGGCTGGAGGAGTTTCGGTTTGTAAGGAAGGAAATAGGCCACCTTCCGCTGGTGAGGCCAGCCGCAACGAATTGGAGAGCTCCCCCCCACCC
>JAODLC010000065.1:5510432-5525386 GCA_026781145.1 Hippopotamyrus pictus | reverse complement strand
CTATGGGAAGTAGGCAGGTCAGCGGAGGCAGTGTGATGTTCTGGGTGATGTTCTGCTGGGAGACCTTGGGTGCTGGCATTCATGTGGATGTTACTTTGACACGTACCACCTACCTAAACTTTGCTGCAGACCAAGTACACCCCTTCATGGCAAAGGTTTCCCCGGTGACAGTAGCCTCTTTCTGCAGGATAACATGGCCTGTCACACAGGAATGGTTTGAGGAACATGAAAAAGAGTAAAGGTGTTGACTTTGCCTCCAATTTCCCCAGATCTCAATCCAATTGAGCATCTGTGGAATGTTCTGGATAAACAAGCCGGATCCATGGAGGACCCACCTCGCAACTTACTGGACTTAAAGTATCTGCTGCTGACGTCTTGGTGCCAAATACCACAGACACCTTGGAAGTGGTTCCACATGGTCCATCCGTCCATGAGGGACTGGCATTTAGATGCCAGCTGGGTGATGGATAGATGTTGGAGCTTCAGGTGTAGCTAGTGCAGCTATCAACCAGCTATCTTCTGTATCCAGCACCAGTGTTTGCCACCACTCAAACCATTGATTTAGGCCCTATGATTTGGGGTGCCCCCTGTTGGTAAGAAACAGTCACTACAATACAGGAGCAGGGGACCCAAAGTGACTTTTTAACTGGGGCACTGGAAACAACACATCCCCCCCTTGTCTGCCCTCTCTCTCTTTATTGGCTGCATAGAGTGATTACTACATCTCTCTGTTGACATCTGGACCAGAGAATGACACAGGGTTAATTCCTCGTGGACCTGGAGTGCTGCTTCGGAAAGAGTAGTCTAGGATCTTCCACTAACATAGTACTAGAACTTGGCAAACCCAGGCTCTCAAAATCTGCAGTAAATTAAAGGGTTGTCATAAAAAAATATATATCCTGGTCTTTACTTTGGAAAAAATGCACTAAATGCATTCCAAGCAATGTATATCAAGGGTTGAAATAATATCGAAAAAGTAAGCCTTGCTGTCAAAAAATGGAGCTAAAGAAATGAAACGAATCCTGAAACAGGCACTGACAGCAATGTGGTCCTTCCTCTTTCCAAACTGACAGAGCTTGCCTCATTCCCCTGAGCAAAGTGAGAATGTCTGTGAGTCATAAAATTCAGTTTTGTTTGGTTTTTGGGCAAACACCCCATGAAACTGGTCTAGAGCTTTCACAGAATGCGAATTGAGCAAGATTCTGGCAGAATGCATAACAGCTGCCTAACAAGATTATGCACTCCAGGTCTGAAAGGCTTCATGGAGACCCGACACATGGTGACATATTTAAAATCTTTGCTTTTGGCCTGTTTATTTCTTTTAATCCTCTAAATCATTCCCTGCAATAATTACGCTTGAGATGCACACAGCTATATGTCTGAATCATGTTCTCCTGGACTGTGAAAACTGTGAGCGAAAGGGATGCCCCGTTGTAACACATTAAGAGCATTCCGTGGGTCAGTGTTTACACCGTGACCTTTATTAATCAGGGGCTGTAGAATCCTGTGCTCCATGCATCATCTCATTGGACGAACCATGAACTGTTCTTCCTGCTATTGGATGAACAATCACCTGCACTTTTTCTCATTGGACAGAATGCCTAAGTTTTCCAGACCTACCCTCACTGTCCTGTACAAGGCCTGTGTTATTGTAATAATGTCTATTTATCAGTTGAGACAAAAGAATGACTGGATCACAGTTACGTAATAATAATCAGCAGGATCCCCCCATCTTAACAGCGTTCCTTAGGGTGGGCTGTGACGTCTTATTAGCTGGGTTTTGATTTATTCACACAAACAATAAGGCCATTTTCTGTTCTTGCTGTTATGTAACGTCTTCTGTTTGTTCGCGGTGTTACGATGCACATTTTTCATGCGCTGAATTGACATTGACATCTCAGAAAAATAAGCAATAATGTACAGTAATAATAACCATCCTTAGAAGTAATAATTTTTCGCTGTAGCTCTGCCAATAAGATTTACATCTCGAGCCAGTTGTGCAGTCAGTATGGGAACCCCTAAGCAGAGAGCAGTACCAAGCACACTTCCTGTTGGAGTTTAGCATTCTCTGTAACACACACACACACATACAGGCACAATCAGGTCCAGCTCTCGTGTCACCATGCCTGTGGTGTGACACCCAGGAAGTGCTGTTTGCACCAGACTACGGGGGAACTGTAAGCACTTCTGGGCAAAGCGGGCTTAAATTTCCAGAACATTGCGCTTCTGTCAGAATGAGCTTCACGAAGACAGGGCTTACTGAATCCATACCGCTCATCAGTAACTTTCAACAAGACCTCTTCGGGATGACTGCAAGCACACACAAGTGCAGACACACACACACACACACACACTTGTATTCATATCTTTGTGGAAGCGTCCATTAAAATCCTAATCCCAACTATAAGAACCTTAACCCCTACCCAGCCCTAATCCTAACCATAAGTAACCAAACAAAACACAAGAATTTGTAGTTTTTTTTTTCTGCAGTGTCAGATTTTAATAAAATTGAGTTTCCCGTTGTGGGAAATGAAAAAATAGTTCCCATAATGCCAAAATAACAGGTTTTTATCAAATTGGGGGGACACTTGGTCCCCACAATGTAATATATACATGACCCATACACACACCAAATTCTTACAAGAAAATCTCCTTCACACAGTGTAACACGTAGTTATTACCAATTACAGACAAGTGATTTACAATGGAGACCCATCAGTGAGGATTTTCTTGGTAGCAATGACATGATATTGCACATAATAACTGAAAATGCATCTATTGAGATTTACGCCTCGCTGCACTAATGTGATTAAATGGGCACATTACATCATGATGGCGGCGATACCTACACTGAAAGTACCAGAAAAAAACGCTGAGCTTGAGCAATAACGCGATAGCGAATCTCACCCGGGGAAGATGGATGGATGGAATAAAGAGGCTTCAGAGGGGCTCAGACAGAGAGATGAACCCAGACAGGGAAGCAGACAGACTTGGACAGTCACTACATGAGGATGATAAAAAAAGCACCCAGACTGTAGCTGAGTGAGGGAGTATAGAGCAAAATGACTCTTTTCAGATCAGCTAAGGGACTGTCACAGTATTTCTTAAAAAAAAGCAGATGTTAAAGAAGCCTGCATCACTGCGGGGACGTCCCGCTCCGGGGTGAAGTCGGGTAAGGTGCACATCCGCTGGCTTCAGCTGTGCTTTTGTTACGAAGCATTATATAAGACCAAGAATGCTGTAAAGACATCCTGATCCCTCACACAGTTCTAGCCTCGTCCACAACCAATATCTGTTTTATTTTCTTGTTTCCCCTTCTGCTGACCCCAAAACAACAAAAGAAATAAAATCTCTATCCCTTCCATTTCTTTACTCGTGTTCCGTGCACCATCACGTCCGCAGCGAATCACACGACATAGCGTGATGCGTGATTTCAGGTCTCAAATGTGATCCGGAACGCGGGAAGCTTCTCGCCTTATCGCAGAGAACCGTAGGATATTAGTTAACGCTGGCCGTGCTAAGACAAGCCATGATGCTGATAAAGACAGTTCCAGCGAGCCTGGCCCTGAGACTTATCTGGAAAACTAGCCAATGAGACGAGCCAAAATCTGAGGAACTCTGTCGCCGCCCTCTTGGATGAGCAGGGGGAAGACCCGGCGTGTGAGAAAAGAAAGCATCCTTCGAGGACCCGTTAGCCAGCCCATTCCAGCACAGTTATTCAAAATATAAGATCCAAAGTGGAAATGTGACAGAGCCAACTTTCAGAAATGCTAGATCACATGAGTCGTGCGAGGCCATTGCTGTCTAATTAAGTCTAGAATTTTGAGTCATGACCAGGTAACGTTCGAGCACAGAAATGAGGGGCAGCACAGTGATAAACCGAAAAATCAAAAGGTTAACCAAGCTTGGAAAGAAAAATTGTCAATTTATATATCACTAATGCTTCTAATTAATCTTACTCAAAGTGACCAACTTTCTGTATTTGTCGCCTAAACCATTCTAACTGTAACATCATTGAAAAGATATCATATGAACCCTTATAACAAGCCTCCTCCTGTTGTGTGCAGAGACCTTGGCAAATAGCTCTGAATCTGATTGGCTGTCAGACACTTCAATGCCCCTCCCCTACTTCACACTCGCCAAATGGGAACAAATCACTCCCCCAGGTCCGTACCCTCCCATCTGGTAAGTCTCCATGCCAAAATACCCAAATAGATTTGTCTGTATTGCAGGGTTACCAGCTCGAATGAGTTTTGCTTCCAAGGCTCTAATGCATATTTACACACAATATTGTTTCCTTGATGTTTCCCCTTAAAGACGCGCAATGCATTTACAGGAAAGTCCATTTTTGTAATATCTCTCCTTACAGGAGCTGGACAAAAAAAAAGCACATCATCAGAATCTGAATGAGAGTGACTGAAGTGAACTGGTAGGTTTACCGTGGTTTGGCACGTTTTGAAAAGTTTGAGTGCAGATTCAGAAAAAACACGCTCCTGGTTTAAGGGGTCTTCTTGGTGGTCAAAGGCTTATATTCTGCCGTACTGGTGAGTGTTCACCTGATTGGCCAGGTCTCTCCATCCCGCTGTGTGGTTTCTGTGGTAACTAAACTAACCCAGAAAAGCCAGACAACTGGGAAGGCATCCCAGAATGTAGCTGTAGTACAAAGTGATTATCAACGCTAACCTGACTGGTGACTAAATCTATTATTCTTATCCTGTAATAGAACAACACAATACAGCTGTTCACATGCAAATCACACTGTCTTTTTCTGTTCTACTGTCTATTAGCACAAAACCGATCTCTTCCCGGCCCACGCCAATAAGCAGGGAGGCGTTACAAAACACAAGAAAAACAAGATGTTCCAGAGCCCCGTGACCTCTGACCTCAACCACTGCTGCATCTCATTTAATGGGAACTGCACGGCTGCCTCTGCTGGGGGGGCAGCCATGCTACAAGGGCAGGCTTTCGTGGGAGGGGGGCACTGGGGGGCCCGCTCACACACTCCTCCCACACACTGGTTCCTCTTTCTGAACCAAAATCCTCAGTTCCTCTTTCAGACCGCAACGGTCACCCGTTGACGCCAGCAAAAAGTCCCCTCCCCCCCAGAAGCCCCCCCCCCACCCCAAACCAACCTCTCGCCACTCCTGTGTGCCATTAAGAGACACATGGAAGAAGTCCTTTTCAAAGCGTTCAAATCTTTTTTTGGACTGCCTGTACTATTTTTCACTGTCTCTGTACCTGCATCTCTTTGTAACCGTGTATGGCTGAACAAGTCAGCGTTCCAAAGAACCTGTTGTGCGTGACTGATTAAGATCTAGAATCTTGAATCCCCGTTTTCACGGATCATGCAGAGAAGTGTGAATATATCTGTCCGAGTGTCAGTCAAACGTATTTATCCGTGCTCAGGTTCCCATTCGCTTTTGGTGGTGGATGCGTGTGGATCTCCGTGGGGAATGCGACCGGTAAAATGCAGCTTACATCCACGCTGCGTCAGC
Organism: Hippopotamyrus pictus; assembly: GCA_026781145.1. NCBI lineage: Eukaryota > Metazoa > Chordata > Actinopteri > Osteoglossiformes > Mormyridae > Hippopotamyrus > Hippopotamyrus pictus. Next base: position 5,519,891 of record JAODLC010000065.1, on the reverse strand, counting down.
TTCTGAGAAACAAAAGTGGAGTTGATCTGAGGGCTGAGATGTTTACCAGCAGCTCTTGCTGCTCTGGCTCGTACGTCGTGTCGAAATGGGGAAAGGAAAAGCTGAAACGGAGCTGTTTCCGTAGCTATGGCAGATAACAGCATTCTAAGATCGCTTGGACTGGTGCCAGGCTTTGAGGTGAACAGCGGGGGAGGGGGGGAGTGCAGAAAATGCTTCTCGACTACCAGATTGCTTCAGATTGTTGTTGCTGTTTAGGGACCTGCTTATGAAACACCAGTACACTTCCTTAAACCACCTTTTGCTAAAAACCTGAAAATATCCGTGACATTGCATGCAGTTCCCTTGTCTGATGTATTGGACCACATAAGGATACTCTCGGTCTTTCAGGAGAAACCCGAAGGACGACATTGTCACCGAAAACTGCCGGGTCATGTGACACACAAGGTTGGGCCTTGTGTTTATCGCCCGCACTCTCTCGCCAAGAACTGGTGTAATAACTAAGTGAGGCGCCCTGAGCCATCCCGGTCACATGACCTTTTCACCTTCAGTGTGCCTGTTCTCTATGCTGCAGGGTCACATGACAGTGATGATGTCACATGTCACCCCTCCTGCCCTGAGACCTTTTGCACACAGTGGGTCATTAGAAGCGTCATTCCAGGTCATGTTATGAAAACAGGCCCTGTGATGTCACTCAATGACTTTCAGAGGCTCACAGCCTGCTGATGTTTTTTGTGTTCATCTGACAAACTGCGTCATGGACCGTTAAAGAGATTAAAAGCTTTACACCTACTTGTCTCCTTCTGTCTAGATTGAATAAGTAAGTCACTAATCCAGGGTTTTCCCCTTGCAAGTGTCCCATAGATGATCACAAAATCTTTGCAAATAAAAGTCAGCCCCTCCGCATTGCTCGTGTTATAAGCTCTAAGACGCATGCTACATGCTACATGCTACATGTTTGTGTATAAAGACTCTCTTTCAGCGGAAGTCTTCCCTTCTTGCATAATGTTCCACGACTTTCAGAGCTCACAAAGGGAAAAATCTTTAGTATGATACGTCTTTTGGACGAGAAAGGGGGAGTGAGAGCTCACACAGAGGTGGTGCCTGTTCACTATATACTAGCGTGAGCTGAATGACCATCCTGCGTGTTTGCATGATTTTTTTCTGAGTAAATCTTTAATTTGCAGGAGATGTTTAAGCGCCTCGTAAATCCTGCCGCAGACACTCCGACCACACGATTGAAACACGCAGCTTGAAGCCGTCTCAGTCCAGCAATCCCGTACGCCAATGCCCGAGACTGCACTGATCGCTGGGCCTTGACCTCATCGCCTGGCGGTGTCTGCACGCCTCAGACAAAGGACGTGACCAATAAAACACATGGCACCCTAACCCCCTATTACGTGGGCTACGATATGTGCGTCCCATGCCAGCAAACCCAAAATACATGAGCCACCCTTATTATTTTGGGCAACTTTACTGTGTCATCGCCATGAGCTTGGGGCACTGGATAAAACCAAAGTGTTGGGCCTTTTAAGGTCATGGGTGGGGTTTGGCTCCTCGCCAAAGCTGCAGGGGGGGGGGGGTGGAGGCGCTTTTGGGCTTGCAGACCAATGTGGTCTTAAACAGTGGCAGTTGATTATAATTATTTCATCGGCGTTGCACAAAACTATGCGGTTGCAGCAATACCATGACTTAACTGTCTGAGATGTTATCAGGCCGTATCACAGCAAAACACAAGCATTTGGGAGCACGTCTGTTTGCGTGTGCGTGTGTGTGTGTCCATGCGAAAGCGTGCATGTCTGCATGCGGTTCCTTTCTAAGAAAATTCCTGAAAGCACTCAGGCGACCGCACAACACAGCACATAAATTCTTCCGTTGCTGTCATGCAGTCGGCTAGATTTGTGGCAGCCAACCAGCATCCCATTCGTAATTTTATTTTAATTAAAAAAACAGCTGTCTTGGCAGCACTTTTTGTTGCGTATTAGCGAGATCTCGGAAAGCGTGACAGCAGGGGCTCTCCACACGGACGTCAAGACCCCACATGACCTTAGCGGGGGGCGCTCCCGATGCACGGTGAGCAGGTCTCCTTGGAGATGTAGGCTGTTGGAGGAGCTACTGTCAACAGTCAGGGTGAACGCAACCGAGATTAGCAGCATGTCTGGCGTTTGTTTATGAATGCTGCAGGTGGGGGGGGGGGGGGAGCCAGAACCGCGGAGAAAGAGCGGGGGCCTAGAAAGCAACAGCAAAAGAAATTATACCGCAAATAAATCTATGGTGGAAGACCTGCACGTTATTGCACCCCTCTGACAATCTGCATGGTTCGATCTAAAAATCATCACTGCCTTTAGCAGGAGCTGATCTGGCTTGCCTCAGGTGGGGCTCTTAAAGTGGCGGAAGACAAGTGCTGCAAAAACAAGCCGTGTTTTGATTAAAAAAAAAAAAAAAAAAAAACACGCACTCTGTGATGACTCATGCCAACTGTTTCCCCTCCCCTGTTTTTTTCCCAGAATGCAACTGACACAGCGGAGGCTCACCGTGTTGTTTTTATCTCTCACCGCTGCTTAGCCCCACGGCACGAAAGAGTCTCTTCCTGGCCTGAAATCAAAGGCTTTGTTTTCGTTGCGCCAGGCGTCGGTTGCTTAACGAGGCCTGAGAAGGCAACGGACAGGCCGGACTACATTTCGTTTCAGGATGGTGCGGGTTACCGTGACAGGCCGGGCAGGACACACATAGAATGCAGTGACGTGTTTACGCTGCAAGACTGCGAAACCAAAAAACACACAATACAACCTCTGACAGCGGAAAGAAAAAACATTCAACATCTTCTGCGTGTCTCTTGTGCACGGTAGTTTGTTTGGCAGCTTTTCAGAGGATGTGTGACTCACACCTGTCGGCGTGGCAAATTGAACAATGTCACACGGGTACCGAGGGATGGAGGAACACTATTCAGTTCACTATTCATGGTTTGAAAAGACCTCACAGTTACTTCACAACAGCAAGAAAACTGGAGAACAATATTAGCAGCAAGAAAGTGTCGAGAATATTAACCAAATCAGGAGTCAAGGATGATGTTAGAGTCAGGCTGGGCATGAGAAGGACACAGGTGGTCACCTGAAACAGCCCCCCCCCCTTCTCAGAGAAACGCATGAGGACGTTTAACGGGTTCGCTGAGAGATGAGCTTGGGCGCAGTGGTCACTGAATTTCATACGCTTATCTTCAGTTGGTTTGAGTACGCAATAGCTACCTTGGAATGCACTTCTGTCAGCTAAACTGAAGCATTTGACTTTCATTACGTCGACCGGATGGGAAAATCCACGAACCAGAGCTGCAGACAAGATGGCAGCAAAGTGAGTCACTGCCTCACCCTATTCCCTAACCCTCCCTGCAAGGAAAATGACAACGTCTCCTGTTTTTTTTTTCCAGAGGTGGTGCCCAGCCAGAGTCAGCTGTCTGTCTGCAGCTGCTTTTGCCCCTTAGGGTGGCGTTTCCATGGTGACGGCAGTCACCGGCCTCAAAGCTCCATGGCAGAGACACACACACATGCACACACACAAAACTCATTTCTGAAATTCGTAGCGTGGCTTCTGGGGACTGTGTGACGCCCCGCAAGGGAATGAGGGTCATGCGTGGAAGTCCCAAGGAAACCTGAGGGGAAATGTGTCAACGAATGGACAGCCGGGGTGCCGTTATGCATCTGGTACTCAGCTAGGTGTGACATAAGCCGGCGGGACATCAAAGCAGAGCCCACATGGCATTGGACACACGCTGCCGCATCCTCTTAGCCGTGGGACACCCTTGCGGCAGCCGGCGCCAGTCCGAATGGCATGACATGAAATCGGTGATGACCGTTCCAGCCCAGCCTGATCTTTCTTATCACACTAAACAGCTTATTTCCTGGGCGACATTCAACATCAGGAGCCCAAAAAGACAGCACTTCTAAAGCTGAAGTGACATACATTATTTGTGACAATTTCACACGCTTATTTTTTTATAAAGTGTTTTTTTTTTTTTTTTTTTTTTTCAAATAGTGTTCCAGCTGTCTTAATTCCTCCAGACAGGAAGACAAAAATAGTACCTCTCGTTCTGTTGTAATTCAAGAGGACCAAAAAAAAGCTCTTTTTCAATTGAGATTGTGATTCCGAAATAACTGGGTCAAAGAATTTAAATTTTAACATCCCATAGGCTCGAATTATGTTGAACAAATTGTCATGGGGACAATCTGCAGATATTATTGCCTGATTGCAACATATCAGTAATGGACAGCCAATTAAATCTGATGTTCTTCAGAGAGCAAATATATATAAAATATATAAAAATAATGACGTGTATAACAACAATTCCAAGTGTTTGAGTGAATCTGTTTGCTTCTGGTGTGATCATTCATTGTTTGGGAAGAACATCCATAATATCAAGGACTTTTTTACTAGTTTTATATGAACTCAGTGACTCCCGAATCAGTCTGGAGCGGAACGTTCCCCCGCCCCACGCTTTCATTATATTTGTAGCGACCCAGTGCTGTGACCATTCATCCAGCTTGCCTGTCTCTGCCATAGGTCAGGTGCTTCGGATTTCTGTGAGCCTCGGTCCAGAGAGGCGGACAAAAAAGAGATACGTGGGCATTTTCACCTCTCTTCACGCCGAATCTCGCACGATCCCCGTTCTGCTGTGGCCACGTCATTAACATTCCCCCGGCCCCCTATCCCTGGCATCCCCATTCTTCAGTAGTTAAAAGACCAGGGTCTCTCTCCCACCCAGCATCCCCAGTTGCTCCGGCATCAGTCAGTGAGGCGCCAGTAGGCATCGCGCCCAATCACAAGACCCGTTCCAGGAATGCCCGGCACAAAGACACCCCCCTCACAGCAAAAGCCCAAGCCTGTTTCAAGGACGCCATCAGTGGGGGGGGGGGGTCATTAAAGAACAGGCTCTTGTGGAATTTGCATCAAGATATGCTTCTCCGCAGGCTGATCTCCACGGGGGCAGAGCATCCTATCACTGCATGACTCTCCAGGTTGCAGCAAATTGGCATTTAGCGAGTTTTAATACCTGATTGGCGATTATCTTTAAGAAAGAGCCAGGCGACTAAGCTGTTTGCGTGGACTCAAAGTGATCTTCCTGATCTTGAGTCGCTATCATAATCTCTAATAAAAGCAGATTTCTATGCCATATGGGATCAACAGCGACCTGTGTGTCCAGCTACCCCCCAGGCCCCTAAAATAGTCATACGGCCCACACAGCACTTCGAAGTTGAGGCTGTTGAGTCTCGCTCCTCAGACACTCAGATGGACTCCCGAGCCCCAGCTTCACCAGCGGCGTCGCACCATCAGATTACCGAGACGACAAAGGCGCTCCTTGACCCCGCCGACCCCATCGGCGATAAACACGACATGACTCAGCTATACTTTCAGACAAAACAACTCCAGCGAAAACCTCATTGAACGAAACAATAAATGAAACAAAAAAAAAAATCTGACTTTCACTTTCCCTGCCATTCACGTTCACCCACGTTCCATCCTGTTTCTCAAGGTTTTTTCCCATCTCTCTGATTCAACTTGACTGTCGTCATGGCGACGGGGGGAAGCAGACCGAGTGCATCTGATGCCCCTCGCAGAGGGGAGATGCGTGGGGGCAGGTGTGCACGTCAGACGGGTAAGGGCGCTCGCTGTCTGGCACCACAGCTCTGGGGAACTCGCGGGCGAAGCGCGAGATTTCGCCGGCAAAATTCCAAGACGACGTCGCGTCGTTTTTAACGGTAATATCATGCCTCGCCCCACGGACGGGGAGTGATTGCTCTTAATGCGCCTCCTGCCTTGTGCCTCCTGTCTGTTTATAAGCTGCAGCTCCACCCTGCCTCCCCGGCAAGGTGAGATCCCACATCTAAAACCTCCTGATACGTACAAAGGCTGGAGGAAACAAAAAAATGGAACAAAAATGATGGAAGTATTTTGCAGCAAGTCGAGATGGCATAAATAGGAAAGACACATCCTGTCTCTGTTTGGGATATGCACCTTCAGGGATTTAAAACCAAAAAAAAAAAAAAAGATAGATCGCTAAGTGCTTCGATTTTACCGATCCGTCTGAGACAAAGGCGCAGTACAGCGATGTCGAGGGCGGCACGCAAATCAGCTTAAATGCTGATGATACAAATTAAAAATTCAGGTGTTTAACTAAGGGAAGCAAAAATAGTCCTGCTTTAATATTCATTAATGGATTAGCAAAAGGACTTCTAAAGCTGTGAGTCAATTTACATTTGCATGATGTCTGTACCGACTCTGCTCAAGTGTGATATATTCCCTTTGAAATGGAAAATAAAGAGGAAAGTTTTATCTTGTGTGTATAAGACAATGAAGACACGGCAAAATAACTCAATGCATTCAAATCAGCGCTTGCATCAGAAATATTTCTGCCGCATCCTTTCAATTTAGTCAATGGTAATAAGTAGCTGATAATTTCAAGACTTCAAATTCTTCAGGTAAGAATTCTGTCCTACACTATCCAACGCAACTAAAAGGCTTCTCGAAGTCCTCATGTCTCATATTATGAGACTGGGGGCTGGTGAGGATTTATTTTGGCAATGTTTGCTAGCCCCCTTCTTTGCGGCTGCCTTGACATATCCCAAAAGTTCCCCGGCCGTTAGGGCCTAAATATTGACCATATTTTGAGAAAAGATATAATAGCCAATGTCTGCTCCGTCTACCGTGTCTCCTTTGACGGCCCAGTCCACCTGACACAAAGTCCCCAGGAGACCATTTCCCACAATGCATCACAGAGTACTATACAGTAGTCAATTCAGTTTAGCTAAGTTCAGTATATTATTAGACAGGGTCATTTGCAACAAAGTTGCCGTAAACTGATTAGCAAAGAATAAACAAGGATGTTACAAGCATGACCCAGCACCATATCAGACAAACATGACCGCGTTAACAATATTAATGTGAGAGAGAACCAGAAGACAACACAGAACACTTATAATCAGTATCAAAACAAAACATGTGTTCAAGGCTATTTGGGATGCTAGCCTTCATGTGCATGGTGACCTTACATGTGTTATTAAAAACAGAAGCGTAACCAGTACCATCTTCCGGTTCCGGATCAGTAGGACGGCACAGGCGAGCAACAAGAAAGCAGACAGAGGTTCAGAATGGTTGCTGAAATGTGACCTTCATACGTAAGACAGTACGGAAAATCAGAAGCATTAGCTTACGATCAGTCTATATGATGAAGAAAGCTTTCTTCAAATGGGATGGCAGATATTTACGTTGAATGAGGGTCTTATACTTTCCAGTGTGTAACCATGCAGTGTACGTAGTCACAGGAAATTTCCAGAAAAGCCAACTGCTTATAAACAGTTCTGTGTCACTGGTCAACCAATTAAGCCAAGAATAACACAAAAACCATGCTTATGTTCCGACCACTGTCAAAAAGACCAAGAATGTAAAACTGAACATAAAAACCAGGCTAAGCATGTAAAATTGACGCTGGCCCTCTGTAATTGCTGAATTACACCGCTGTGTGTGTCTGTGTGTGTGTGTAGCCACTGGCTCTGTCTGGTTTCCACGCCCAGTCATGCGTGTCAGGGAAGACACAACAAGCAGAGCATCATCCTGCGAGAGGTGCTGGATGTAACCTTAATACTGGTGCACGGTAATGTCACGTTGAATTAGCTCACATGATGCAAGGTGGCCAGGGGGCTGGAGGACTCCAGTCATTTCTCATCCATTGCGTGACTCTCCGACGGGTCGGTTTCCGTGGTGATTAAGACACAGGAATGTGAGTGTGCACTTGACACCATTCTGTGTTTACAACCCGACTGAGACACACGTGGTTATGAACTGAGTCTGTCTATCCCATAATAGCTCGTACAAAAAAATTCTGGAAAGACGTCAGGTGAATCTGATTACCACTCAATCCAATATGATCTACAAAGTTCTTTTTCAGCCATTTGTTTTGTCCGTGCTTCTTTACAAATCATCAAGTGCGGGATGCGATCGGCCTCCTTCCGCCTTGAAGTCCAAAAACGGAGCAGCGCACGCAGCCCTCCTCCCCGTAGCGGGATGTCCTCCATTGTACTCTCATTCCGGCTCCTCCTTTGTCGTCCTCAGGCGAATTGAGTTACACCCAGCCAAAATGGGGGGGGGGCATGTCCCACGGGTATCAATCACAGGAGCACAAAGGCCAGAAACGGCCGGCTGTCCTGACAGGGCAGATTAAATGGAGGCCCAATGAAAGAGGGGCATTCTCAGATAACACACAGAAATTACTTACACACGTAATGCGACGGCTGATTTTAAGGTCGGATGCCATTTTTCACAAGTCCACACTGCTAATTAAAGAGGATGCATCAAGTGAAGCCCTTCCCCCAGTCTCTCGTCCGTCTGATGCCATCCCCCATCCCAAATTAGCCAGCCCCTCTGCCAGAGATGTATCAAGCCGGGTTTTTCTCAAACCGTGGGAAAAAAAGCGAAGGTGTCCCAGATGTACAGTCCCAAGTAAAAAGTCAAGTGCCAAATAATGGAGGCAATGCCATTATTAACAGAATAAATATCTATATTTCTATCTGGTGGTAATTCATCTGCAGTGCACCGCTGATGAAACAGGGAGCCATTTCACAATCGCGATAAGGTGGGATTTTATCTCTTTATGTCTGTGCCCTGCAGTATCACTGCTAATGAGAGATTTAATGGCACCAATTATATCTTCCTTTCTTCCCTCCTGCTTAAACCTCTCTGTCAGTTCCTGTAGTAAAGCCTTCTCTGTAAGCTGAGCTGCACTGCTACAAGTCTGATGGATTCACAGCATGAAAATGTGACCTTTGACCTCTGGGCGCCACTCAGCGATACCATGTTGCGGTTCTTCACCGGGGCGACGGCGGGGAAGCCACACTCGCTTGAACAGGGTATATGAGGGTCTGTCATCCAAAAGAGCTGCTTTTTTATCCCCGCTTGGAGGATCAATGCGGTTGCCATGGCAACACTCCAATATAAGGTTTCTGGATGGTCTGACACACTCGTTGATCAGGAACGCTATATGTACACGCAAGTGTCCTTGTTCTTGGTAGCGATCAACTAATAGGTGGCCAACAGAACAACATGGAATCGGTGACTCATCCCATGTACGTTTGTACTTGATGTTCTACCGGGGCGATGTTCTGAATTAATTGTGGCGATTCTGCAAACGGCACGTCGTGAAAAAGGCTGCGGCGTGACAATGCGGATGTCTTGATTTCACCGGCATTATGGTTGCAGCTCTTCTGAAGCATCTGCAAACATTTGAAGGCATTCTTTAATGTTCTGGTTTACCTGCTTTCGAGAAGGCCTGTCCCAATGTGCTTTGACCGCATTAAAAGAAAACAAGAAAACATATTAATAATGCATGAATTTTTCCAACCACTCCTTCTGGGGACTCTCTTGTTCTGCTGGGGGACTTCAATGCTCACGTGGGCAATGACAGTGAGACCTGGAGTG
>JAODLC010000065.1:5486969-5502903 GCA_026781145.1 Hippopotamyrus pictus | reverse complement strand
CCCCAGCCCCCCAGCCACTGCCCGGGACGCGAGTCACGCCACGCCATGCCATCTCCCAGAGGCCAGGCCTCACGTCTAAAAATGGAAGCGTCCCAAGATCACACCAGGATTTCCCCCCCGCCCACCGTGTCGCTCTGGCCTGCATTAAAGTCACAGAGCGCAGAGCTCTGTGCTATTTCTGCTCACAATGCCTTCCCATGCATCATGTGCGCTAATATCCCCACAAACAGCTCGAGTACTAAACAAACAAATCCCATCAACAATGACCTAACTGTGCACAGAGTCCGAAATAAGCAGAAAGTTACATTTTAATCTTTGTTCAAGCGACACACAAAAACTTGATTGTTCAGATTATCCTTTTGTCCAAACCTACATTATTTTGCCCTCTATACAGTAGTCTGTTTTACTCATCCAGGTCTGCGTAACTACTCGTAAGTGTTCAAAGGTTCTATATTACACTCTCCTACCCATTGCACAATTGCCCCAGTCCCCAGGATGCCGGGTCCTATGGCTTAAATAGCATTTCCACTGGTATTTCCACAATTTCTACTAATGCCTTCATCCTCTTTCAGACACAGTCAAGCAAGAGAAAACAATTTTAAGGAAGCATGTGACAGAAACTCACAGTGTTATTTATTGATGAGTTCTGGCTACAAGGTTCTTTTCAAAAATGTGTGTCACAGCTGTCAGTGACCTAGTAGGCACCCTGTCAGGCGTCCAGAGCGTCCTGAGAAAAATCCAGGGAGACATACATTTTAAGTTAGTTAGGCAGTAACATAAAATATATAGGCTAGATGTACCCTTTCGCTTGAAAGGGTGCTGCTTCACTGCTTTAGTTGAAATGTGAAACTGAAGCTGTCAGGGTTAGCAGCTGTCTGACCCTACCCTTCGTGTCGCTACCCTGTTTGGCCAGCAGGTGTCGCTGACCATCCCGCCTTTTCACTCCTGTCTAACCCTTGTGTGTTCCCCTGCTCCTTGGACTGCTGCATGGGTTTAAAGTCAGCCTCCCCTGCTTTATTTAATTATTGATTTTTTTGTTGTTCCTAGGGTTTGTAGCTATTTTGCTTCTCTGTTTCGTCTACCCTGTTTGTGTTTTTGTTTTAGTGTATTCAGCCCTCTCTGTTATGCCTCCTAGTTTCTAGTTTTGGTTCAAGGTTCCTTACTTTCATGCTAGTTTAATTGTAATCTGCCCCACCTGCTCATTATTGTCCCAAGTCCTTTCTGATTTGTTAATTTGACCTATACTGTGCACCTGTTCCTGTTTGCCCTGGTGATCCTGTGTATTTAAGTTCCTGCCTGTGTTCAGATCCTTAGTGAGTCACTGAGTTTATGCTCTGTTCTCTTGCCTGTTTTTGATCCCAGTGTTGCCTTGTTCCTGGACCTTGTTTATTTGTGGTTCCCTGTAGTTAGTTATTGTTTTGCCTTTTTGATCCCTAGTGGTTCCTTTTGTTTTATAGATTTACCCAGTTTCCTTAATAAACCCCTTTTTGTCATGGAGCCGCAGGTGGATTGTCCCCCTTTTCTCCCACCTGCTTTCTGCCTGCACCATGCCATGCCGCCACAACAGAAGCATTAGGATAAAGAGATGGATGAGCAGCCTTCTCGAAAAAAGAGTACACAGATCAGATTCGGGCTGCAGAGAACCCGTACACACAAATCACGCAACTGCCCACACAGAGCAGAACGCAACTGCTGCATTTGGAGCATTTCAAGCTCCAAAGAGTTCTAAAGCAAAATGATGTTGTGACGTGTTGGCTAGGCCGAACCTTCTGATCAATGCATTGTCATGTGAGGATTGTTCTATCAAAATATGCTAGGGGCCATTGAGCATAATTCTGAGTAAAAACGTTGACATTGACTCCTGCCTTGGGGATGCCTCAAGAGTGAACCAAGGCTAAATAACACATTGGACATGTTCTGCTGGACAAAACCAATAAGAACCAAGGACTAAATTAGTATGTGGGGCTTGTATCAGGAGCATACTGTAACTCTAAGACACATCGAGGCTCAGATGAACTGAGGGTGCAGTCATCTAGAATGAGGTCCCAGTAACGTGAACTAGTTTCCTGGGCTCTTTGAAACCGTCCCTGCTGGTGCTCGTCCCTGCAGTCTCTCCCCCAAGCAGCCGATTTGGCCTAGATAGCCAGAAAGCCTTCCCATGTTATCTGGGCCATCCTTCTCCACATAAAAGGTGAGGCTCTTTGGGACCAAGAGCTCTTACAGTAGATCTACTCCGGTCATCCGGTAAATTCCATTGTAATTGTCACCTGCAAGCGGCTGTCACTATTTGATGGCTGTTGACATTTAGACGTTCTAGGTTTGGGCTCAGCCAAAATGCCCGACTCCGTGCTTGAGGTCTTGGCAGGATGGGAGGACAGGGTTTAAAATATTATGAAGAAGAAAATCATAAATCTAGGCTGGAGCATAAAAAAGTGGTTTTAACTCCAGTTCATTTACGATTTTGCAGGTCTGCAGTAGTCTCAGGACAGCATGTCTACTCAAACAGGAGTTCTTCGGTATGGAAAACGGCTCATTTGTGAACCTGACACTTCCTCAAGGGCCCGGCAGGAGTGCAGCCATTGTGCCGTCAATCACTGTGTCCAACGAGCAACCTGGGAAGCAATTAGCACATCGTCTTTATAGAACACATCTGACTGTGAAGGACCTCCGTAAGTGGAAAATGACGCACGGCTCGGACTGCCCTCGGAATGCAAATCGGGAGAAAGTCTGTCTCTCCCCAAACCAGACTTTTTGGGGCCCCCGAGTGGGTCTGGGAAGTGCCGCTGATGGAGCCGTGGTCAGAGTGTGAAAACAGGAAGCTCACTGTGGCAGAGTCATGGGCTCCAAGAGGGTTCCACTGCCGGCACAGCACGGCTCCTTGGTGGGCGAGAGTGGGGATGACATCACGTGAGAAAAAGAAATACCCATCCAGAAGAGGCGGTCAAGCTTATTAAGTTAATAGGACACCTGACCTTTAGACAGGTGTTACTGACATTTTATAATAAGTACTAACTCTGGAAAAAAACGAATCAGTGCTGCCAACAGTAGAGGGGAAAGCCTTATGCTCCATGTTCCTTACAAAGTAAGAGGTCTGCACATGGAAATACAGACCACTTCAGCCTAAAAACACATATCTTAACTGAGATATTCATCCTTAATTTTGATCAAAGCAGTGTAATTTTCTGTGGGACAATGAATATACTGTCACAATCATGTTTGTTGAGACCTAGCTAGCGTTTTTGGGTTAGCACAAAGCTACACCACCATTGTCGTCATTTTAGAAGCTTCTAGAATGTCCTTGTATTTCTCCATTGGCAGCATCAGCATCATTGCCGCTCTACAACGAACGGCACATATTTTTTTGCTGCGACTGTCCTCGTCCCTGTGCATTCGTTGTTGTTTTTATCCGACGGCCTCCAAATTAGCATTAGATACACCACACACATCCCCCCCCGGGCACCTCCTAGCCGACTGAAAGAAAAAAGATTTGTTTTCCGCCAAAATGCCAAGGACGAGCACTTCAGCTGGTCCTCTCTGGTGCTCCGAGATGTGCTTGTCAGCGCAAGGGGGAGGGGGGAGGGGGGAGGTGTTGGCAGGGACAGTCCTTGTTCCACCCAGATGAGTTGAGTAGGTTGTTCCACCTGCCTTGTGCTTTGGGTCCCTGATTGCATCAGCCCCTGCAATGAACCCCTCCTTTCCCTACCCCGCTCGTCAAGGGCGGGGGGGTGGGGTGGGGTGGGGTGGGGCTTCATCAGCCTCTCTTTTCCTGCCTTTGGACAGAGCTGGGCGTGCTGCTGTCTGTTCTGTCTGCTACGCTCCTTTTTAAGCCAAAGACTTATTCTCAGCCTCGTCCCCCAGGGCAGGGTCCTCATCTGCCTGGAGTGGCGAGGAGAGGCGAACCAGGGAAAAACTCCCGCGTCTGGAAAAGAAGAAACGACCCCCCCCCATTTTCTTTTCTTGGCTTAGTGAAGCCTACAGGTCGGACTATGAAGAAAGGCGGTCCCTGGAAACGACAGACCGGCATTCCTGCGACAAACGCCTCCCGGCTGCTCGTCGCCATTCTGCTGGGACTCATCGTCCTTTTCATCTACTTCCACGTAATCCTGTCCTTCCCGTGGTGACAGCGTGGGCACAGCGTGCATTTTGGTGGCCGGCCGTTATCCCCACCCCACCCCCCAACCTTGATCCGACTGTATGAATGTTGGCTTGAATAAACCTCTGCTAATTAAATGTCACTTCTTCCTGTCGTGCTCTACTCTACTTAAATGGGAACAGCACCACCCTAGCTCGGACGGCACACACACCCGATGTGATTATCGCAACAGCAAAAGCCAAGGGAGAGCTGATCAATACTCAGCAGGGTGTTGAAAAGGACTATAATTTTTTTTTTCTAGTTGCTGTATTATAATATATCCATTCATTTCCCGTTGCAGCTTTTCAAGTACGGGATGTGGTGAGCCTGGAGTCTATCCCAGAATGCACTGGGCAGGGCACAGCTTGGATTAATGCCATTTCATTGCAGGCCACATACACTCCATAGGCTGCTCCAATACAGAGATACAAAATCAACCAAATTGCAACCTACTGTACAGTAGAAGGTAACCAGAGTACCTGGAGTACCCCCAGGGGAATACTGGGAGAATAAGCAAGCTCCACGCACATAGAACTGGGAGAGGGAGTCGAACCCGTAGCCTTAGAGGTCTGAGGCAACAGTGATATCTGCCACGCCAGCCCGTATGAAGCCATTAGGTTAGTTAATCTCATTCGGTTGCTTTGCACAAATGGTCGACACGTATAAAACCTCAATGCTTCATTATTTACGCAGCTGGATAGCTTGCTTGAGGGCCTGGTCCATTCACGGGTGCAGCATGCAGGTCGATGTCTGCCGCAGATGTATTGTTATCCGGAGCCGGTCGACCGTCCCGGCTGCCTGAGTCGCAGCATTGCCAGGCTGCGGTTTTCCTGGCACCCGTGCAGCCGCTTCCTGCTTGACGTTTCCCAGCGGGTCGCTCTGATCATCATTATCCAGCGTCGTTTGCAGCCGTGCCGGTGGCAGCGGGAGCTTGGAGACGATCAAAACCGAAGCCGCCTACTCCCAAAAGCCGGCCTGCTGTGTAAACACACTGCATTTGGTGGCCCCTGCGTGTCAGGGCCGGAATGTTGTGGATGTAGGGTAGCAACATCCGTACCCAAAGGCTCGGGGAGATAAATCCTCACAAAGTGAGGAAGGTTCAGCCCAGAAGCCCAGGCTGCAGCAAAACCTCAAAACAACACACACCCTCACTCAAACTGCAATTTACTGGCTTTAAAAGGGGAGGGGGGGGGTAATTATAAAGTGCAATAAGAACCAAATGCTGTTAAAATGGTGGACAGAGTCCACACGTTAGGTGGTTTTTCAGTGGCGAAGGTTTAGCTTTTTTTATAGTGGGATGTTAATATTCCAAGCTAGCGGCTAATTAGCCTCACTGTCTGAACACCCTGACCCACAAAGCCAGCACCCCCCATGCTGGCTGTGCCTTTGTCACTTGTGGTCTTTTGCGTGACTTTCACGGGATGCGCTCCGTTGCATCTTCCTGACCGGTGAGGACGACGATCTCTCCACGCATTTACTGGCCGACATGAGATCCTGCACCCTTTCCTGCAGCCGTGGCGCTCCTCGATAAACGTTGGTGTACGCGGCTGGCGCGTCTTCGCGGCCATTTCCTTCCCGGGACTCTGGGAAGAGGCTGACCTGCCTTCGCGATCGAGCTGTTTGTCACCATCCTCTGTGTCCCATTCCTGTTTTTAGAACGATCTGAATACTGCCTGTGAGAAACACACAGCTGAAGTCAAAGTTGCAGAGGTATTCATCCATCGGCCAGCTGCGGGTCACCCAGCTCTGGTGTGACCTCTCTGCACCCCGTCTGGAAAGCGTCTAGCCTCTGGTCTCATCAGTGTTCCATATATAACGCCACCGCAGGTTATTTTGAAATCTCCTCATTAAGGCTCTCCTTTACACGCACTTTATTCCAGGTGTCCTTGCAACTGAAGTCCCCAGATATCCCCCACCCCCATAAGACCAGGGGAGGAAGAGATATTGGGGTAGACCCAGTATCTCTGAGCCAAGTGTGTCTCAGTTCTGCCCCTGAACAGAGGAGCGAGCGTATGGCTCCCTTCCTGCAAAAAATTACCTCATCCAGGAGGTGTTGCCTGATGCCTCAGTATGACATCACTGTGCGTGTGACATCACTGTACCTGTGTATGACATCACTGAGCTCCTCCAAGACATCACAATGCCTTTGTGCAACAGCAGGATTCTAGACTGAGACAGTATTGTGCTTGTGTATGATGCCACCATGCTTATATTCAATTGCATTAAACTTGCCGCCCTCTCTGCAGCACACTGGAGGACATTCATGTCCTCTATGCATGCCCAACCACGATTAAACAGCACTCAGAAATACCCACCTGAGAAGTCAACCTGAACTAATCCAAGGCATGCTTCCCTTTAAACCTTAAAGGGACGATTTCATGCCGTAAAAACACATTCATTTCATTATATTTTTGTGGATCTTCCACCCAGGCCAGAATGGCCGACCACAGACCATCTGAAGGTTCTCATTAATATTGGCCCTTCCCTCTGTGAACCTTCACCTTATAATTAACTCTGCCCGTCCTTTTTCTGTTTGTTTGTTTGGTTTTTCGCAAATGACACGTTCGGTATGTTCCGTGCAGGAGGAAGTGAGGAGGCTCCCTGCCTCCCCGCCGAGGGGGTGGGAGATTCTCACGGGGGCCCCACCCTTTTCCCGAGCACAACTTCCAACTTGGCCAACCGCTTGAGCCTGGCAAGGACACTTTACAACCACACCGATGGCGGAGTCAAAGTGCACCCTGGGTTTAAAAAAAAAAAAAACCTGCCCTATATTTACTTATATTTACATGTGAAGATTTGTAGCGCACATCAGAAGCCCTTTTACGTCATGCATCTATTTCGGCTTGTATATAATTTATATAACGTGCAATTCGTATATAATTACTAGCCGGCCTCTTTCTGGCCAGCGCCGGGTCTCCCTACATGGCCAAGCGGATCTCAGCATGCTGCTTAGCAAAATGTCTTATTAAAAATCACACTACGTTTGGTCGGCGTGTCTCCCAGTAACACTACAGCATAACCCCTATAACTGAGTAACATCATTCTCGGCCCCCGGTTTAACACTTGTTCCGTATTTGTGTCCCTGAGCACTGCTCTGCCTCAACACTACGTGTGTCTCCTCCCCCCCACCCCAGTGCCTGAACACCTGCTATAACTATTAGGTAGCAATAACATGACAGTTTTTACAATGACTTGTACAAGTTAACTCAAGTAACTGAATAAATGCTAATGTATCTGGATTATGAACAGAGGTGGAAATCTCAGGTCCAGAAAGTAAAAATCCAGACCAGGATTTTGTTTCAACCGACCAGTTCAGCATAAAGAGTAACAGTCATATAGTACTCAAGAGGTGGGTTGAAACAAAATCCTGGTCTGGATTTTTACTTTCTGGACCTGAAATGTCCACCTCTGATTATGAAATAAGGGATTACGCCAGGAGGGAGGGACAGGTAAAAAACTTAGTATCCACTGCATTTACTCAGGATTGCATAAAGTAGGAGCAAGATGTCTGGTGATGGGGGGAGGGGGGGTGTCTTGGCAGCCTGGGGTTTTATACGGGGCGCCCAACATGCCGTGTCAGGATAGGCAAGGAGTCAGCTCCCCCCCCCGCCCCACACACACACACTTATTTAACATCTCAGTGACCTGGCCAGAATCATCTATGGCCACCTTAGGGAAGGGGCACAGCACCCGGATGGAGATTAAGGGGGTGAAGGAGCCAGGCACCTAATGAACACACAATGAACTCTATCATAACCATGTAATCACCTACACAAGACTTGAAATTCCACAGGGCTTTCAATATTGGAAAGGTACTACTGACCATGACCAGAACCCCGTGCACAAAATGAGCAGGCCACCATACCTGTAAGCAAAACCGTCAAATTACAATGACCCATCAGCTTTCACTGGAAGGAATATTCCAAGACAATGTATGTCTGCCTGGGATATTGTGTGGAATGAGAAAAACGGTTGGGTAGAGACACTTCAGAAACCGACGTGAGACAACTGATATGATAACTGGTCTATGCTGATAATAAATAAGCCAGAGATGCATTCAGTCTGTGACTCTAAATATGACAGTAAATCAATTTTCCTGCTCCATTAAATGACCTCAATCAGGTGGCGTCTAAGCTTTCCCAACCAGGGGAGTTTCCCAGAGCGGCTCTAAACACTGCAGGTCCAGAGTTCACAGATACTACCTGCAAACATCCGATTTCTCTCCCGAGTTTCGGCTGAAACAGAGGAGTTCGGGGAAAGGCTCACTGGCACCCAAAACATTCCGGACCACAGACAGATTCTCGAGACTCTCTGATCACGTCGAGTCAAAGTAGCTTTATACACGAGGTCGCCGGGACAAGATGATGTTATATTAAGCACGCCACAAGAAAACCCAACTTCAGGTGAGAGGGAAGCAACATAAAACCGGTTCTAAGATGAACGCAAGGGGGGAAAGGTCGAAGATAGAAAAGTACAGCCTCACCATGCAAACACAAAGTCTACAATCTCCTTCGCTTTGGTCTAAACACACACCGCCGTTAATTACATCCAATTAATTTATTCCATCATGCATGTTTGTAGCTTGCAAGCAGGTGAGGTGAGAAACATGATTATGTGAATAATTCCCCCCCCCAGAGACCAATAAAGCATATCTGCTTACGTACCAATACCGATAAGCTATGACGGTGCAGGGAGTCTCCTGTGATGATGTAATGCACCGAATAGAAGGCGGAGTCCTATGGACTCTCTGACAGCCCAACAACAAAGGAATACAAAGATAAAACATAATAGATGGGCTTTAAAAAAGTCAAAAAAGGGACCAAATAGCCATGTTCTGGTCATTCAAAGAGGGTCCAATACGACTGCCTTGTATTTAATCAAATCAGCATCCAACCCTCCAAAAATATATATAAAGAACATTAAAAATGAGGGATAAACAGGGAAAACATGGAGGCCAATAGCACATCTTCGCTGGCAGAGACGGCCTGGAACAGATGGCTCTCCCGACAGCCTATATTAAATGTAGTTAATGAGCCAGCGCTCGCATGATCTCATGCTAGTCTACTTCCACTTAATCTCTATGCGTTTTTTTTTTTTTTTTTTTATGTCAGCACACAGACTGCGTACACCCACTCCATAAGGGAGGTGGGTGGCTACGGAGTCTCAGTCCCGTCGCCCTGCTCCCTCCCGCCCCTCCGAAAATGGCCCTCATTCTCGGCAGAAACACCTGCCGCATCGTCCCCTCCTAGGAGCGCTGAGGTGGACGGATGGGAGATCATTATGTAAAATATGTCAAGGCGTTGGCTTTTTGGCGGTGCTGGGGGTAGGGGTATTTCTGCTATGACATTCTGTCGTAAGCGGATGACAGTCGGGAGCGTTTTCCTGAGGTTAGGAGGACACCCCCCCCCCCCCAGCCCTAAATGACCTGGTCTCCGGGACTGTGACCAACACACTCAGGTGCACGTTCAGGTGGAGCAGATGAATGAATCCACTCAGCTGGGGACTCTGCCACATATCTGCATCTCTCTTGCTTTCTCTCCACCCCCCCCCGCGCCATCATCATGCCGACACGCCCCTTTCTCGACCCGACCTGGGAATCGGCCGGCTGAATCCGGCTCAGACGAGGCTTGTGGGAAACGGGCCAGCAGGCAACCTTTTGTTTGACACGAGTGCCATTGTTTGTGCAGGAAAAGCCAGGGAGGTGTACGTAGACGCACCGTTCAGGTAGGTCAAGGGTACGCGCTGATGACAAAACAAGCCGGCCACTTATCTGATCGGCCATTCATTAACCGGCTCTCTCCCTGCCTTGGAAAATCATTTTCGCCGTGTGCATCTGGAAATGCAGCAGGAAATGAACGGCATTTCCAACAAGAGGCCGGCGTATTTGTTGAGAATCTATTTATGGCGATCTGGGTGCCTCAAGGACTGGAGCGTTCCTGTAATTTCAGTTGCGTGCCTTGATTTCCTGCCATCAAATTCGGGCATCTTGACAAAGCAGGAGCAGGACGATCAATTGATGTAAATGTCATCAGTCAGACATCCTGGGGAAAACCGTCCTCGTGTGCATGTCAAGCCCAGCGGCGGCCAAAGTTTGACCCGTCCTCTGCCTGAGGTCAGCGGGTTCACAGTCTGTGAGTCTGAGAGCAAAGTGAGGCTGGGAGGGAATGACAGACCTAAGGGGGGCAATGGCATTCACTGAAAGACCCCCCCCCACACACACACACACACGCCGAAACAATACATTCACACATATACAGACATGCAGACACAGTCCGGGGACCCTACTGTCTCACTGTTCTGGGGAGGGAGGGGGATGGAGGAATTTTGCAGATCTCTGACTCATCCTTCTGCACCTGGCTTTCCAGAAAACAAGGGTACGGGGTGGACGTGGGGGGGGGGGGGGGGGGGGGGGGGGCCNNNCCCGTCGCTTTCACAAACAAGGGCACGCCTGGACACCGAGGGCAGCCATCACAAGGACAGCTGCAGAGAAGCTGGGGGGGCAGGTGGGGGCCATCGTGAGCGTCAGTGGTGACCCCCCCCCCCCCAGTCATGACAGGAAATGGCGGAAACGATCACTAATGAGGGAGCGCAGGCAATCTCAGGAGTGCTCGGTGGCTAAAACCATCCTTAATTATGATGTGGCTGGTGCATCTTGTGCAAGGAATCAGACGGATGTGACTCATAATTGGGTGTCATTCTATCCTTTAGCGATACCCTACAATCCCACCACCCCAATCTAACCCGGAGACATTTCGGGGGGGGGTGGGGATGTGGCACCGGGTCACCACGGCAACCAGCCACGGAAACAGCTTGGCCGAGGGCACTTCGCTTGCTCAGGTACTGTGGCTCCAAGGTCACTGGCCTGGCACCAGTGTGCGTGTGACATGCCAAGGTGCCTCCTCAGGTCTGGTCCTGAAACGGCATGCGGGAAAGCGTCACTGCGCGGATAGGGGTCAGGGGCAGAAAGGAAAGGCTCGCTCAGACCCTCCTGCCGGCTCTCCCTCCCCCATCTGGGTCTCCTGCAGCCGTCGGCTCATCGCAGCGGTCAGGACACTCGCCCCCGCTGTCCAGCCTCTGCCCCCACAGCAGCGGCAGGGGCCTCTCCTGTCCACGCAGGCCCCGCTGTTACTGCAAGGGCAGCAAGATATTTACTGACCTCTCTTTTCCATTCGCAACCAAAGGTGGGATCACACACAGGGGCTGAAAACAGGCCGGAGAAAAGCACAGGTAAGCAGTAAGGATGGCACAATTACCGCTCTTGCTAAGCAAATAAACGACGTTTCGTCGATATGTAACAAACAGAAGTTAATGCATGCTTTTTTTGGAGGACCCCCCGGATGCCGAATGACGTTCTGCAGAATGTTTCGATGACCAACAGTGTTGGGGTGTGGGAGGATATGATAGCCCCCGAATAACAAACAAATATTTTTTTCAAGCCGCGCCACTTACTACTGAAATGCGGCGACGGACCACAAAGGCAACTTTCAGAATTTGCCTTCATGGGTATATCAGTGAGAGCCGGAGAAGAAAAAGGAGAGTGTGAGAATGGAAGCGAGAGAGAGAGAGAAGGAGGGTAAGGGAGAGTGTCACTGCTGCAGAGTGCGGCGGGGCAGGCAGGAAGGGGTTAAGTCCGCAAAGCCTGGCAGAGGGACCCGGGTACAGTGGGACTGGCGCAGCTCAAATTAAACGGAAGTGCTGAGTCATTGCTGTCAGGCCTCTATTACCTGCTCTGTCGAGCTCCCTCACTGCCAACCCCCCAAGTCTGCAGGAATCGCTCCGTGCCCATTTGCACGTCCCTAAGCCTCTCGATTCAGCCGGAGGGAGGGCGGAGGGAGGGGGCTGTTCTGTCTGCGCTGGAGGCAATAAACATGGCCCCTATAAAGCAGAACTTTGTGCCACTGTTGAGTCAAATGCTGAATGTGTACATAAACACATTTAAAAACCGCGTGTCAGCCTTTGGCCCCATCCCAGACCATCACACTGATTAAACAAGACAGCGGAAGTAGACACACTGACCAACGCCATCGGGGTGACTGGTAAACACTAAACACCAACCACAAATGAAACTAACCCACGCATGGTTTTCCTAAACATGCTCGCCCCCAGGATACCACAAAAAACACCCCCACCCCATCACACCTACACAAGCAGTACGTACAAACAAACAATCAACAACAGAGAAGTTTATTGCGATTTCCCAGACTCCCTCACGCTCGGGGAGAGGCAGCGGTGGGTCGAAGAGGCGGCGAAGCAACGTCAGGCTCCGGATCAGCGATGTCGCGCATTAAAAGCTTTTGAACTCGCGAGTCCATTAATACCATGGCAGCCATCGATTGGATCTCTCCCAGGGACGGTTTCGGGTCGGCTCCGCCTCCAATTCCACTCTCTGCGGCCGTGCTAGAAAGTTCTCTGATAATGTTAATGACACACTCGGATCAAGCATTAGTCGTGCAGAAGAGATTTCTCTCTGAATCAACTCAGATTAATTAATCTGTTTACACAGTCGAGCTCCTGATAAATCACACACGTCGGAAGGGCAGGGGGCATGAGTCATCTTCGCAGTGGCATGGCGTGGAACCCCTTCGGAACCCAGAAAAACCAGTGCCGTGCAGAAGGCGCTCCAAATCCAAGGCGCCATCCATTCCAGGAGCGCCTGGTACACCCCCCCCACAGCCTCGCCTCGCATCTTTCCGTTAGACAGACCAGGGAAACATAAGTCCGGAATTCCAGGCGGTTTCTTAGGATTCCGTATCTGGGAATGCAAATATCTGCCACAGCATACGCTGCGACGGACTGGCCGCACAGCACCGCGACTCGCTCACGCCGCGGTCTGCACAAATACATCACCGTGTAAGTGAAGCAGTGTCTCGTGACTTCAGCTCTCAAAGAAGGCAACGAAAACAGCACGTAGGCAGAATTTTGTAAAAAATCAGCCACTAACAGGAAAAAAAGGCCATGTAAGGCCTACGGGTAATGTCTGTAAATGGGGGGGGGGGGGGTTTGAGCTGTGGTGACTAGCAATGTTGACTCATACCCCCCAGGGCTGGGGGTTTGAATTCCACCCCTGCTGTGTGTGTGAAGTTTCCGCTAGGCATGCAGGGTTGCTGTGGTCCCACAGGCCAAAGATATGCAGCTAAGAAAGCTGGTATCTCTTAGATGCCCACTGCTCGTGTACCCTCTCTGAAGGATGCTCTCCTGCACCCACCGAGTTGCCAGACAAGCGAATCCAAAGTGACATACAGTTGAAAGTAGGGTTAGACAGTAATTGGGGGGTTTAAAGGCCTTATTCACTGGCCCAATGGTGAAATCGCTTCACTGACTCGAGGATTAGAACCAACAACCTTCCAGTCACAGGAACAGTGTGTTAAGTCACTGCGCCACACACCAAGCTCCAACAGAGACCAGCCTCCACAGCAGGTTGGAGGGACCTTTTTGGGCGTGCAGTGACAGGTGTGATGGTTTGGGCGATGGATGCTTCTTTGCACTGGGTCCCCCTCTTCGCTTCTCAGATCCACCTTCGGTCGCTGTGTCTTCTCTGGTTCTCAGGTGCTGTGAGAAAAATAAAGGTTCCACTTAATACAGGAAGAAACTGATTCTGCAGATGTCTGGCTGCCCTTGTACCCTCCTCCCCCAGCTACCCCAAGCTTCTCCAAATAATCTCGCTCTCTCCATAGCAGGTATCGTTAACCAAAAAGCACACTTCCACTTTCTACAGAAGGAACATCCAGAAGAGGAGGCCTCAGTGTCACTTCAATCCGCCGTTAGGATGCCCTGTAAAGAGGGATTTTTCACAGAACACTACACTTCCTGTTGGGTTTGGTGTGGACCAGGCTCATCATTTTGAGGAACGCAGGCATGAGGATTTCCATGCCTCTGAAAGAATTTCTGCATGAGGAAGCGGTGCAGATTTTTGTGACCCCCCCGCCCCCCCCCAACAAAACGTCATTGAAATCCCCCCTGGGGTAAAAATCTTGCTTCTTTTACAGCGCTCTCTGTTCCCATCTCAGCAGCGTGCGTGTCAGTGTTACGATGTTCAGGAAACAAGGGCACGTGCCAGACTTATGAAAAGGGAACATCATGGGGTGGGGGGGGGGGGCATGAGGCTGAACACACAGTACGCAACTGAAACACCGTCTGCACATCCTCGCTTGCCAAACAGATGGCTTGTTTTGTCGCTGTTGCTCTAATTTCTCGCCAAAAGCGAAGGCCCGGGCCCCGTCGTGACCTCTGACCCCCGCTGGGCGTGATCTTGCTTCCAGTTCTCATCTGGATTACTGGCAGTTCACCCCCCACTCCCACAGAAAAGTTCAGTGTGACTGGCGTTAACTGAAAACGAGCCACTCTCCGAAATGACAGGTTGAAGACTGGTCAGCCTTTCCCACACGCTGGGGGAGTACAGACACCAGACTGGGGCAAAAGGTCGCACTGCGTTTTATTCTAATCTGACACTATAAAAACCACACGCGATGTGAGAGGAGGCCAGTCACAAAGGGCGTCAGAAGCTAAAGGCCAGACTGCAAAGCAGGCATCGAAATCAGTGGATCTGGCCAGACGGACCGAGGTTTACCTCGACTGTACGCTGCGGTTCAATGTATAATCTGGAAGCCCCACCCATCCAAACTTATACATCACCGTTTAGCATTCTGTGACTTATTACACAGCTTAAGGTGCAAAAATGCAGCTTGTTAATAATCTTCTCATTTAAAGGCGCAGCCCATCTTCCAAGGATCAGACCTTCAGTGGCAGCCCGATGGCTAACCAGGCCGTGACGCCGAGCCAAATCGGCGAAGCGCTGGCGACGAAGGACCGCCGTACTCGCGGAAGTCTCGTGGGTCGGTCATGTGACCCCCAAGATTGTCTCCTCAGCTTCTTAAACCCATTCATCTAAATCGGCGCCCACGGTCACACATCCTGCTCACGCCGGCATTGCACCCAGACCCAACTCAACTCATCAGCTGTTTTACCGTCGCCCCCGAGCCCCTACCCCCCCGCACCCTAAAGGGACCACCCAGGCTGCAGAAGACGGACATGCGGGTGACTTCTAGATGAACTGGACCACTTGGCACCTGCACGTTACATGAAAAATTGCCCCCCCCCCACCCTTTGTTTTCCAGTGTAATTCAAGAAAACAAGAACAAAAAAACAGCAGTGGACGGCTCATCTGCATCTGCCAGTAAATAAATGGAACATCTCCGGTTACCAGTAATGAAATAAATACCTTGAACGCTAGCCGGCCCGGCCGTAATTGGACACCGACGGGTGTGATGTAGGCCGGGGGGGCGGGTTTGGGGGCATCTTCCTCCATCGATTGTTTTTGACCCATTGCGTGGAGCCGCAATTTTGCACCGACATCCTGAATGCGTTCTGACTGGCGCGCGCGCACACGTGACAGATATAGCTGTGGTCTTAGATTAACATATATATCGGCGTGGCTGCTTCCGACTGAGCTACGGCGGCCCTCCAAGCTCCAGCTAATCCGCGGTTTCCCGGCTGCACTCAGCGGTCAAAGAGAGGCGCTGTGACGCCTCCCACTGCCGGCTCACAGACGGTGATACGAGGCCACCCCGGTGACGTAGCGGGAACTTTGGTGGAACAAGTACAGCAGTGTCAGTGCTGTGCGTGGGGATGGGCACTTCTTTAAGTCAAAACGAAAAATGCCCTTTGGGGGGGGCACAAATTCAAAATTTCCTGTAGTTAAAAGGTAGGGTGATGAAACAATATTTTATCATACATGCCCCCCATGCGAGAACCAAACAGCACATTACAAACAAAGGGGTTCGAGGATTCGACTAGATGTACTGT
>JAODLC010000065.1:5446467-5465806 GCA_026781145.1 Hippopotamyrus pictus | reverse complement strand
ACCAGCCTGACCCTCCTCATCCTCCCCCTGGCGGGGAGAGCGCTGCCTGGAAGTATTAGGGGGGAGGGTGGCGCTTTTATTTTTTCCCATAAGTCCCTGAAAGCACGATCCGTCAACTCGAAAGCAGGCCACGACGACATCTCAAGGGCGAGCGGGAGGAGGTCGATCGCCTTGATCGCTGCCGTTACTCCGACAGGCCGCGGCAGTTGCCCTGCAGATTAATCTCCCCGTGACACGCATCCCTCTTGACCCTGACTGTACGTCCAGCAGAAGACGACACCCAGGAGTACCTGTGACGCCCCTCTGGGGCGACTTCTCCTGATTCTCCAAGGATCTGCCAAGGGTTCAGCCGGACTCCGGAGAACCAAGTCACCTGGCGTCAGCTTGTGATATTTTTTATTCTTCCTCAAGCATCCAGCTGAAATATTAATAATGTTACTATTATTACCTTTAATTAAGGCCAACATCCATATCCAGGGTAAATTTTTAAATAGATCCATTTACATTAAAATAGATCTCTCACCCAAAAGCACATGAGTGACCCCAGAAAGGAATATGGCAGTTTTATGCTACCTGGTAGAGTCGATCATTGTGTCACACTGATGCTCTGCATGAGTCCAGAAGTTTCTCCAAACAACAAACAGGGGTGATGACTGGAAGAAGCAGGAACGATCAGGCTGGGATCAAGCTCATCATGCACCTGTTACTGACTGATCACTGATCGGTCGATGGTTGGTTACCATTGACCAATGATCATGCAGGATGTACGAATGATGCAAAAATCGATGTTCCTCAATGCTCTTCCACAACGTTACTCGGGACCATTGTAGCGGTCCATTCTTTACCGTCACCCAGTGGTAACTCCTCCATGTTGTGTGGCTTTGTGTTTAATGAAGCCTCCTGGACTCCAGCTAAACGGCTGTCTTATTCCTATATTCAGATTTTTTTCTATTTTAATTTTCAAAGTGGTTTCTGGCTGTTTCCTATTACCGTGCACATCCTGACATTTGAAGCGTGGCATCTGATAAAGCCTCCATCTAGGTGATTCGTCGGTCATCCAGAATAAACACATCCCTCAATGCTACGCAGAGATTAAATCTGAAAATCAGGCTTGGCTGTACCTCAGTAAAGGTTACACGCTGCTTATCCCTCATCTGAACACTGCCCTCCAGTCCTTATTAAAACCGCAGATTAGGTTTGCCTCTTAGCCCTGTCACAGCACCCAAAAAAAAAACCCAGGGCTATTTTTAGAGTGACATGCGAACACAGCAAGGATTCTGTTAATTACCATGGCCTCGATGTCGTTCCTGGTACAGGGGCTGAAAGACGAACAGATTGAATTGAGGCATCCAGTCAGGTGCCTGCGTGAAATGAGAGGACCCCTTTCCAGTTCCAACACAGGTATCTGTGCCCTGCCTGAGAGCACTTCAGACACTGCAGAGACCAAGGCACTATATTGGGATGCAGACCCGTCATGTTTGCTGCAAGAACGCTGAGGTCTTAACTTAAGTAAAAGCTGCAGGCACTGGACAGTATCTGAAAGTATGAAAGGTGATTGTGTCAGGGGCATTTCTTTGGAAGAAAAAAATAGCATCTTTGTGTCCATTCTATTCTCTCCCCCTCATCTCTCACTGCGCCCGTCTCACCATGTTGTCGTTCCACCCTGTTATTCTCTCTCTCCCTCACTGTATAGCCCCCCTCCGTTGTTCTCTCTCTCTCTCTCTCTCCTCGCTCCAGTTTTGTGATCTGGCAGCACTCCAAGATCCAAAAGAAAAACATTCCAGAAGCACAAACAGCCTCGTTCCGATATTCAGGGGAAGAAAAGGATCCCTCCTTACCATTTCACAGACTCGATTTACAGTGATATGAGTGTGTGTGAGAGAGAGAGAGAGAGAGAGAGAGAGAGAGAGAGAGAAAGAGAGAGAGAGAGAGAGCGTATGCAGCGGAGGGGGAGAACTCCCAGCGGCAGATGACAAAGGAAGAGAGGGAGCGGGAGAAGAGCAGGATATAATATCTCATTTGTTTTTTTATTATCCCAGTTTTTTTTTGTCAAAGTGGAGGACAGGGGGGTTGCCCTCGAAGCTGCGCAGTGATTTCATCCATCATGTGAGAGCTCCCCCCCACCACATCAGCAGCAGCGACATCCCCTAGGAACCAGCCTCCATCTGATAAGGCTCCTTAAACAGAAGCCGTCATCGAGGAGGGGGCCTTTAGCGGGAACCTCCTCCATCCTGCGGAAAACGCAGAGAGGAACTCGCTCTCTCTACAAGGCCGACCCCCCCCATTTAACATAGATATAATATACATCTTTGCCTCTTTCCCATATGGTTGCTATATATTTTACCTCTTGGTATTTAAGCGGCAGGTGGCGCACATTCCAATCTGGGGGGGGGGGGCAAAGGGGAAACAAAAAATCTCACTGCCCCCTCCCATGATGAAATCTGTCAGTGCATGCTGCTCATTGGCTGCAGGCGGGAGTCCTTGTTCTCATGTGCTCCAAATTAAGGATTGCAGGTTACCCTGTGGCCCCGCCCCGCCCCCCCATGTGCCAGATCAGACGGCAGATGGACCTAAAAGCGGATCAGATGCACACGCACCCAATTTCCCCACTGCCCCCCTCCCCAGAGCGACCGATGGTGGCATCCATGCCTCGTGATTTATGAGGCTGGATATTCAGAATCGCCGAAGAGATGCATCTGGTTCCTCGCGCCGGTAGGATGTCTGTTCCCGAGGCGATGGCAATTTAACGTGCTCCCATTAAAAGGTGTCATAGACTGCGTGCATATTTACGTACAGGCAGGTGTAAGTGCCAAAGCATGCAGTCAGGGAAGATATGCCTTTGCTTTCTGGCAGGGAATCCAGGTTGAATATTACAGCCAATCAGGAGGCTCCACTTATACGCAGAGCCCCAGTTCCATTAAAACACGTCACGCCATTGGAGCTTCAGTGCTGATGCAACATGGCAGGTGTCCAGAATGGGGGGCTGTCAGAGGGTGCGTTCTTGTTGTCGTTCCACCGAACACCGAACACAGCTATCCCTTTTTGATGCATGTGCGTCATTCTTGAATTATCTACTGTATTGCCTTATAATGGTTTTAGCTGAAGATCCACTTCTAGAAAATTCCTCCAGGGTGGCTGCAATGGGCTGGGGGTCAGTGCCCAGAATATACCCTGTATATAAGAGATGAGCCTGCGCTTCAGCTTGTCTCTCTCGCACGCCCATGTCCTGCCCCACCTACTCCTGTTTCCCATGATGCACCACTGAGCCCCAACAGAGAAGGCAGCACCGGACTGTAAAGGTCGCTGCCATAATCACAGTCAGCTGCTCCCCCGCCACCTAGCCTGAGCCGCACACACAGACACACAGTCCAGCATATGGGATCGTCCCCGCAGACAGATCACACTGCTGTAATTACATCACACTCCTCTCAAAGCAGCTAGACACTCAAGGAAGTCAGGCTAAATATTTCTGCTATACCGTGTAAGCCCCTTTCTACCTGCTGGATAGGGACTGTGCAGGACCTCAGGAGGGAGAAACAAGCCCCACCCTAATCTCTCGTTGTCTCACTGTCCTTTAAGTGCTAAGCTAACATCCACATTCTGCTGCTGCAGCTTCACCCCGCCCAGCACGCCCCCCCCCCCCCCACCAGATGGTCCAAAAGCCAGGATTTTTCTGTCACAGATAAACAGCTAAAGTGCAGCGTGTGGGGTTGTTTTGGGTAAGGGAGCAGCTGGGCCAAGGCTGCAGCCCCCGCCCCCAGTACAGCCCCCCCACCAGGGCGAGCTGCCATCGACAGATCTTTGGAAAACTTCACGCAACATCTGCATTCCAGTTGGAAATGTCGTCCGGGGGACATAGAGGGCTCATTTTATGAAACAACACTGCTTTCAGGAGACGGACAAAAAAAAAATGAAGCAAAAAAACGAAACCCCCCCCCAACGCAAGTTGGACAAACATACAATGAACACAAAGCCTTCTTGTCCTCTTACCAAAACACACACTCTCAATGACAGATGGAGCAGAAACTCCTGGTTGTCTGTCCCACAGCCAGGGAGAGTGCGTCTGGCTCGAGCATTCGGGGGGGGGGGGCCCTCACGGGAGCAGACACCCCAGACGCGTCGCGCACCGGATGGGCGACAGACACCAGAGGCTCGATTCTTTCGAGAAGCAGCGATTACAGCTAGCATGCCCCCATGACATGAGCCCCACTAGTCACCTCACATCAATATGGGTGGAGGAACAGCGGTTGGGGGGGGGGGGGGGCAGCTTGCTTACTTATCTGGTTCATTACACAAGTGTGCATTCTGTCAGTCCCAGTTAATGGGGCTAGACCACTGGAAGGCAGTCAGTCCCTAGACCACTGAAAGGCAAGTCTTCTGGTAGAGCCTCTTTCTTCCATTAATGCTGCAAATCCCTGTGTATAAATATTACAAAAAGAGCCAGACTCTGGCCCAAAAACAATCACCTGCAGATGATGACTAGTAGACTGGTGAAAAGCTGGGGGGGGCACTATCTGGGCTTGGGGGGGGGGGTGAGTCATGTGATCACAATGCTTTGCATCAGTTCGTTCCCACCTGAACATATTTTGCCCCGGATATACACGAGTGCATGGGTGTGTGGGTCAAGTATATATTAAATTATGGGGATCGAATGGTCCTACAATGTGGTAAAAAAAACTGTTACTTTGACATTATGGGGACCATTATGGGGAAACTCAGTTTTATATATAAAAAAAACAAATCTGTGACTGCAATCAAAAAATGAAAATGCCAAAAGTCTTGCATTTTGTTCGGTTACTAATGGTTAAGGTTAAGGCTGGATAGGAGTTAAGATGTCACTGATGCAATTAGGATTTGAATACAAACGTATGTGTGTGTGTGTCTGTGTGCATGTCTGTGTTTTCACCAGACCCAAGCTGAGGTTAATCTTCCCCATCGCCGTGCTGTGAGCCATTTTTGCTCAGTTTTCCATTCCCTGGCAAAATGGCACCTTTTGTGTGCCCGTTTTTTTGTTGTCGCCCTCCTCTTAGTCCCCCCCCCCCGGAAAGGAGAGATATCATTAATAAAGTCCAGGTTCCGCTTTCCAAAATTCTGCACATCACATGGTTTGCTCTTCAAGCGCAGGCTTGGTTTCCCACAGCTGGTCCGCAGCGAAGTAAAGGGAAGATCCGACAGCATAAGCCAACCTTGCCCCCCTGGATTAAAAGCCTCCAGATCGTCACTGGCATCGCAGTGAGGCCCTGTGTGTTTGTGTCAGCATGACACCAGCGACCCAGGGCAAGTCCTGCTATCCAAGTATGCGCTTTTCATCTGTGGATTTATAAATTTAAAAACAGAATGTCCTCCCGCCCCCACAGGACAAGGTACCAATAGTGGAGCACTGATGCTTTTAAAAAAATGAAAACATTTGTGGGAAGGATGTTAGCGAAAGGGAACATTCTGCTCCATAAACCAAAGCGCATGCACACGTAAAACCCCGCTTATAGTTATCCTGGCGCCCCGCACCCTTCCAAAAGCGTCTGGGGATGTTTAACATCTGGCATCGCTGTTTAATACGTGAGCTTCATTGGCATGCCAGCAATGTGCAAAAAAAAACAAAAAAACACACGCACAAGCTCCAGAGGACAGATCACGTTTCATTATGACCTCAGTTGGAAATGCGTCAATACTTACATTATACCAACGCATTAAATGAAGAACCATGCTGTTTGAATGTACGGAAGGCGTCTGCACTCCAGGAAGAAACATCAGTTAGACAAAGATTCGTTAAGGGTTTGATTAATCAGCACATCAGGAGCCGTTGACGAAGTGGAACTGAAACGTGCATTTCGACAGAGTTTGGCAACACAATATCTGAGGATAAGTTCACTCACCGTCACTGCAGGTCATGGTCCCAGGGCCCCGATCAGACGCTCGGCGTGGGCGTGCATTCTGATCCAACCCAACTACCCGCAGCGAGAGCAGACACACTAATAAACAAATCAGCCATCAGCAGAAAACATCTCAACTTGAACTACGGCGAACTTAAGAATCGCCAAGCTGAACCGTAAACTGCATGGGCCCCTGTTTATTTTAAATGGTAGATGAACTCTAGTTAAAGGTTTCCCAGCATCAGTCTCACTCAGAGGGCCGCTTTCTTCACCTTTGCCAAAGCAGTGTGGATCCCTGGGATATTTTAAGCACTTTAAACAAAACCATCTACCCAGAAACTAAAAAAATCATAATAATGTAAAGTACAATTTGCCCCAGTGAGGGCTTCCCTTTTATCACACTAATGGGGAAAACTAGCATAGCAGTTTGAAATGTAAGGTGAATCAAACAGTAGTCACAGAAAATACTTAAGCAGGTGTGGAGCATGTGATTACAAACGTCCCTGATCAGGTGACGATGATGATGACATTCGCCACAAAATGCTTTACTGACAAATGCTTCATTGCGTCTGGATGCCATTTATTGTTTCAGCAGGACGTAATTAATTATTCTGCTGCTGACCGCAGACTTTGTGAGGGAAAGATTTCTCATCGTATATCCTGAAGCACCTTAATGCAGTTCATGAAATGGCTGGTTATACAAATCATGCCCACGGCACATAAGGTGCGCGGGATCTCTCCAGCACCTTACTGAAACTATTCAGGTAGCCGGGAGGAAAACTACCCGAGCCCCAGTTTCACAATCACCCGTCATTTCCAATCAGAAGACCGCCAGGGTCCAAAGGCTCTCCCAGGGATAACTGGGGATCGTGCTTTGGTAATCAAACATTCACTCTGTCAAGGAAGGCCAGTTGCACATTAACAAGTGAGGTTAGCGTCGCTCGGTCCTTATTTAAGACAATTAGCTGCTTGGACTTTTGATTACCGGTTTCGTAATTATTAGCCTTTGAAATACGTTTTAACTGTAACTTGATTAATTGTGATATATATTTTAAGACAAATAAGAATGACGAATCTTTGATGTTTTGCAAAAAAACAAGAACACGTGCATCAGATTGTATTACATAATCTGCATTTTGATAGGTTATCTCATTCCACGGACGACTACATCGGTATTCGAAATAATGAGAAAAATCATGATGCAATTTATTGTCCATGTACTCATATTGGGCAACTGGTTAAATAATTAGCCATGCTACAGTGGCCACGCTTGCATGTTGTTCAATCACTGTCTAAATCTCGGGGGAAAAAAACTTGTTTTTAATTTAAATCGCTCGATTAATCTTTGATTATGCGCAGGAACCTCATTAATAATTGTCGTCGTACCCTGTTATAAAATCGTAGCAATAATTCAGTAGGCTGGTGCTGGTATAGCTGAGTTACCCCTACAAAATTGTTAATAATTAATATGATTATACCTTTCAGGAGTACAATTTCTCCAAACCAAGGTAAAAAAAAAAAAAATCTGTATACATTTCTGCCATTTCTATGCCCCAAAAGGACAGACGAAACAGGCAATGCTGGCGTCCCCCGTCTTTGTACTGACACGGTACATCCAGACGCCTTCAGTATACTGTTCTGAAAGTTACCCGGCAACCAGAATTTGTTATGACATATCCGGGTTCCAAAGATGTCCGATCACTATATTTGGATTAGCATAAACCTACCCAGATAAAGACCTATTGTTAACAGAACACAAATTCCTTTCTTGGACTTGGCCACAGTGATTAATGGCGGCAGGGGCTCGCCTGCTTACTGTCTAATTATAGGGAGTGAGGCTGGAGAATATCTCGCCCCTCCCCTCCTTGTCCTTCTTGGTGATTTCCTTTGACGGCGCTGCAAAGATCTGGAATGCGGGAAGGAACGTTTTCACTCCTTCAGGTCGTTACGAGGCTTCGCAGAACCACAAACTAATGACATGGACTGTTTCGGGTTCTCCAGTGTGACAGCCCCTTTTCACCGTGAACTCGCTCCCCACCGCGTAGTCAAAACACGCGTAAGGCAAATAATTGACATGACCGTTTCCTTATTAAAATGCGCTCCTGCACAGACCTAGCAGATCTCCAATGAGTTTTGAATGAAAAAAGAATCTCCAAAATCATTATCCTGCACCCGATTTTTGATTAAACCGTATTAGGATTTTGTTCAGTAGGTTGTAGTTTTGGTGCTTAAATGTCACAATAAAATATCCATCCACCCATAAGCACTTGCAACATTTCCTATTAAATCTCCGGGCAGTTGTAGGCCTGTAATATTTTATATTTGCCAAACGATACAGCTGATCTGATACGACAAAACCCTTTGATAGTTCCATATTTACATACGTTTGTTATGGTTATGCAAGGCTCTCGGATGGTTTGGAAAGTGAGGGCGTGCAAATGGCTTAATGTCTGGCAAGGAGGAGGACGCTGGGCTGAGAGTACAAAGGCCGACATTCTGGAAGAGAGTGTGTGCAAACTGGGCGGGAGTCAAACGGAGAACTGGTCTCCTTTATGCATCGCTTGCCGTGAGCATGAGGAAAAAAAATGTTTAAGTCAACACGTCGGTGAGAAATTATTTATGGGACGGTCATGGTTTTGAGAAACGACTCATGCTGGCCGATTTTACAGAGCAAATTACATATTAAGTATATGGGGCAACGGGGACCTTCTGCCGTTAACTGAAACACTAACATTATGGTATAAGCTATAATCGGGTGAGGCACAGCAGAGACAGAGTTAAATACAATGTTTGCACGAGACTTTAAGGGGGTTCGTATGATGACGCTGGGCGATTCTGGTGCGTCTCCCCCTCTCGTCCGGAAATTGTTTTCCGCAGTAGCCCTTAAGGCAATGCATCTGCACTTCGTGTGTTTGGATACATAGCATATTAGATTAATATAGTACGATCATCCTCTGCTCACGAAGCATCATACACGCACAAGTAAAATGGAACGTCAAACCCACAGAATGCTTTGTGAAAACCACAGAACGCAAAACAATGCCGGGTGAAAATGATTTCTAATCGTTTTTGACTTTTCCAAATAATTTGTGTTAACCTAGTAATCTTGTGGTGGCTGCTGTTTTTTTCTTGCAGAGGTGTTTCGGAAAAGAAATGATCTTTCTGGACTGGAATTTCAAACATCTGCCTCGCGGGCAATGCCGCTGACCTGTTCTTGTAACAGAAAAAGCCCCCAAGTCGTCTCTTCTTTTAAGCCACAAACTGTTTTTTTTATCTACCACGTGGTGTATATGATGCATTGCTATTAGCAAGAATGTACGCGACTGATAATCAAGAGCCATTCTGAATATCCAGGGGAAATTATTAGTTAATCTGCAATAGGCCTATATATACGCTGAGTATATACTCACACTATGCTGTATATTCTATTAACTTACGTGGCCACCCGCGTAGTTGCTATTACTAGATTGTGACAACCACAGGGAAATCCTACTGAAAGATTTCGGGAGGGTTAACACGTTAGCTAGCATTAAGTCAAGAATTACACGCGTTTTTCCCCCGTAGATGATAGCATGTGAGGCTAATCGCTCTCTAAACCATTTACAGACATTTATCCTACATTAAACGGAACCACGGTGTTTCCTCTTTATGTAAATCATGTGGATCTCGTTCAGAATAAAAGAAATACAACTTATATATACATACATATTCTTTTCTTTAAATATTATGTTTATTTATGCTTTAAGTCATGTCGCATCAAGAAAGAATTCCCCCCAGAATCGGTGAAAATACAACGTTTCAAAAACAGATTTCCAAATGTAGGTTGAACAGTTAAAAAAAATTGTCAGTGATGTAAGTTTAATGCGATGTTTTCTTCCTTAGACCTCATTCCAATCTCTTGACTGGTTACTGATGAGTTAACCGGTGGTCATAACCGTGCCCAAAGCTATAGCCTGATGCGTAATGGCTCGATTCGCCTGTAGAACCATTCTGCGCGGCTCCCGCACAAGGGCAGACAGCGGACGGTGACTCAGGAATTCCGCCGCGGCTCACGTGACCGCCTCGCCTTCCCGGTGATCCTGCTGTTTCGTAAGGCAGCGGAAATTGTTTCTTGCATATCAGGTTTTGCAACCCCCCAAGGTAAACATTGTGAACGGAGGCGTGTGCGTCGTATCGCCCCTCGATGTTTATCATTCCCACGTTTCAGCCCTCTTCACCTTCGAGTTTCAACTCAGAGAATAATCGGGCAAATAAACATATTCTTCTGTTAAAATACCAAATGCCGTTTAAAATCATAATAGTAAGGTAAAAACGCATTGTGCGTACGACGATTTCATCTGAATGATACCTCAACATGTTATATAAATATATCGTTTACATCTTTGATTTGACTACATTGGTTTTTGCATGTATTCCATTTTTTTACCTCGAAAGATATATGAACAAGCAAAATATCAGTTAGATTTTAAAACGCCTGTTCAAAGACGTAATGTTCCATATAAATATTTATTCATATGCTTCAAAAGTTAAGCCTATTATCTTCAGATCAAAGATACAGAAGGTTATATGTTAGCTATTTTAACCACAGACACGTGGTGCATATTACGTGATAGACTCCCTGTGGTACATTATGTTGTTACCGTTGCATTTGTTATGATTACATTGTAGCCTAGATGTTCGATGGAAACCGTCATGTTCTTCTGTTTATATAATAAACTATACCCATTCCCAACAAACGTGACAGGCAAGACAATCGCATATAAACTGCATAGTTGTCTCTGTCCAGACAAAAATATGCACCATTTGTATGGTTGCCGTAGAGTCCAGCGGGCTGCAGGCGGTACGCATTGATTCAGTAAGTTACACCACGTGACGCATAATATTCACAGAACGGTATTGCAAGCTACATAGGTCACTTTATGTATAAGTTAAACTGACACCCTGTGACTTGTGTTCTCGATTATACCTGACTCTGCGGTTTTAACAGGATCCCTACAAGGTCGTACGCGGTCTTTCACCTTACCCTGTACTATTACATGTATTATCTTACTCTACATTGGCAACAGACGTGTGTAGATAAACTCCAAGATGATTAATCATTGAGCCGATAAGAGAAACTGGGTCTCGGATAAGTGCAGTGTTCCTAACGCCCTAAATCAAGACACGATCAAATTGACCCAGACAGCAAATTTGTAAATGAACTCAGTCATTGAACTGAACCATTAGCGCCGTATTGCTGCAGAAATTAAAAGCAAATTTCGTAAGACATTTTTGGGAGCAACTTAAGTGATTTAATCATCGTTGCAGTTACGTCGATACTATGTTACGTTGCGTAACTTTGAAGTAACTGCAGCCACGAACGCAATAGGCACGTTACCCCGAGCGTATTGCATCGGGGCATTAAGAACATGAAGAAATACGTGGGAAACTTGCTTCCACGTACCTGACAACAAAAATAATCAATCACAGACACTAAGTTATTATTACAAGGTCAGAAACTGTATTTGGCAATTTTTAACAAGTGCATTACAAGTACAGCTAGAAGCATTTCAGTTTTGCCAAGTGCTCGATGAGTAGCATTAGTCACACCTACGTTTAACAGGAACTGCCACCAAACCTAAAAATACATCAGAAACTGCTAAAACATCAACAAAAGGAAGTAGTCCATTATAATGAGTACATACCTTTATCTTCGAAAATATAGAAACACAATGTATTCAAAAATCAAAAATTATACAGCCATGTTTACGAAGTATACACTTCCCTTGTGTCCAATAGGCTATGTACAAGTCCGTTAGTTTTGTTTTGACGGTATGCAAGTGACATATTTATATATATTTATATTTTTAGTTTTTTCTTTTTTCAAAAAAAAAAAATCATTAAAATAAAATCAGGGGTCCCTCTCCTTTTTTACTTTAACATCTCCTGCAAGGATGGTTGTTATTTCACCTTGCATGAAAGCCCATGGAACATTCGAGCCCACTAATGGACACTTCTCTCCGCTCGGACAATACACTTCGCCGGTAGCGCCTTGCTGTTTGATGCTCTCCCTGGAGCACGGGAAGCAGAACTTGTGCGAGGGCACAGACGGGCACTGGACGAAATGTGTGTCTTCTAGGCGCTCGTGGCACAGGGTGCAGCAGAGGGGTATGCTGTTGGGCACCGACGAGTCTGGAATGCTTTGGGGGTGCACTTGGTCTATGCCGGGCACGTGCGGCGTCCCTGCACTGGACACGTCCCTCTGGGCCAGTCTCCTTTGGCTCATGGAGGACGGCGAAAGGGGGCTGCTGCTGTTCCTGCGGGTGGTGGAGTGCACCTGGTTTGCGTCCTTGGGTGAGCTGTTTCCACCTGCGTTGTCAGCGGCTAAAATAAGCGCCGCCATAGGAGACTGTCCGTTCTGCGCAGCCTCCGGCGGTGTGGTGCGGGAATGAGGCGATATGGTGGAGGGCGGTGAAACGAAGTTCGGCGGGGGTACAGGGGGCATCTTCAGGACCTCGGCAGGCGGTGGTGCCCACTGTCCCTCTCCGTTGTGCTTCACAGCCGTGCCTTCCCCTTCGGGCTCCGGAGAGGAGGCCTTTCTCTTCATATTCCGGGGATGCTTTCCTCGGTCTGGTTTATACAGGAAGCAAAACAACTTATTAATAAAAGACGAAGGACCACTTAAAGGTAACGTTTATGATGCATATTCAAGCCTTATAGAATACCACGTAAGTGCATTTTGGAAACAGACAGTAAATAAGAATCGAAACTAAAATATGTGTGAAACAATGCAATACACCATGAGCTGGATCGCTATTATATGCGGAAATAGCCGTTAGCACGTCTGAAAAGGAGGGGGGTGACTCATAGTGCGTCTGTCTCATTCAGAAGGGTTTTGTTAGAAACGAAAGCCATGCTGTCACTTCTGGAAGTCTATCACAGAAATATTTACCTGGTTTTGAGACGACGGCGCCCGTATCGTAGCCCATTGCTCTCTGTTGGTCCTTTTTGAACCTGTTGTCGAAAGGGTGGAGCGGTAATAAGTCCCTTACGGTTTTGCCCTTATTCATCCAATCGTCCGGTCTGCTCTTGTGGCCTTCGATCTCCGGTGTCAGGCTGTCTGGTCTGTGCTTGTCCTTCACCTCCCTCTCATGCTCCGTGCTGGAGACAGAGGCCGGTCTCTTGCTGCCCAGTTCGTTAGGATTCGGAGCCGATAACGCAGAAGGGAGTCCCATTTGTCCGGGTCTGCCGTTGACAGCGTGTACAGATGACATGCTCCCGTTAACCAAAGGCACTAAATTTGGGGGCACCGTGCTTGTCCTGCGAGGGTTAGGGCTCTGCCGGTTCAGCTCCGGGGGATCGTCAGGTTTGGGGAATCCATTTGGAATAGGAATTCCATTAGCCTGCCTCCCAGACGGATATTCTGGACCAAGTCTTGGCGGCCGATCAGAGGTTAGGGGATAGCGGTCCAGGGGCTGTGGTGGTCGCGATCCGGGATCTCCCGTCGTATGGTTGATGGACTGAATCTCTTTCCCCGAGAGCTGAGGTTTACCCGGTCCCGGAGATCTACCTTCTTGGAAGCCATGTGCCCTTTTTAGCTGCCGCGTAGTCTCAATCACAAACTCAATTCGGTCTGCTCCTTCGTAGTTGACACATCCCCTGCAGACGGGCTCGGTAAAATCCCAGATCATAGCCCACGGCATGCGGGGCAAGTCACATAAATAACATGACTGCCTTCTTGAAGCAGCAACCGCCGCGGACGACATCGCTTCTCCAAAAATATTTAAAAACCTTCCCCCAAATGCCCACTGATTCTGTGTTACTCTTACACAAGTAAAAAACCAATGTAACAAGTTCAGATATCTCAGCCTTCCTCTCCTGACTGCTAGCAACAACAATTAAGTAGTTAACAAACAGAACTTCATGGCAGTGTGTACTTTACTACGGCGCGCCTCTATCTATCTCTCTCACTACTACTCGGCGAGCTCAATGTGGAGCAGTGACGTCATCGCCGCACACTAAACTTGCGGTTCCAGCTCCGGTTCTATTTACTTGATTCTTCGACGGCCCCCCTCCAGCGCATGCTCACTCACACAGACTCTGCCCCCTTTTTATTAAATCAATTGAACTTGTGCCAGGAATACAAGCTCAGACCAAGATTAAAAAAAATACTAGTTTAACGGTTTGGGAACGTCCGGATGCGTTTATTTTTTTTATCGTGTCTTGTTATGTTGACGTTTAATGAATATTCTATTTATATTCCACCGTTTAATGGAAGACGCGACAGAGAAGATTTAGTAAAATCTTGGATGTTCATCTGAATACGTGCTTATTTACTTGCTAACTACTGGCAATCGGGACGGAAAATGTTTTCTTCCTGTCGCACTCACAGGGACGAGAGTGGAGGTTTATGCATAGCGAAGAGCGCGAATGGCATATACAGCTACCCTCGGACTTCATGAATGTTATTTTAGTTGATTTTTCTTTTGTGTGTAAGCGGAAATCTTACGTCTTATGTGGAATTACATTCAGCTTGTTATTTCTGAATGTAGCCTGGAAAGTGGCTAATTTTTTGCGTCACACTGTATATATGAATTTAAGTAGAAAGTCATTTTAAAATAAGCAAAAATGAAAACTTCTGCCGATTCGATTTGTTCCTGATCTCAAGGTGTTAATACCCTTTAATCGGCTAGTCTCAGCCTGCTGGTGGCGTCACCAACCTGCTCCTGCTCCCTGCTGCAACACGCATGCTCACAAAATACGTGACTGTAAGTAATTGGCACTCCGAACCCCATTTAGCAAATCCACATTCCAGTCAGAATGCCAGCGCTGCGTCACACCTTATATTTGCCCCCCAGCCAACCGTGCATTAAACAGCTCATGTTACCAAGGCAGATTCAGTCCTTTCAACCGTTTCGGGATATTTAAAGGAGAAGTGTCTTGTTGTGTTTCAGCACGTTTTTTAATCAGTTGACACTTAAACCGAATCCATTCTGTTAAGGCAGAAGTTTTGCTTTGCGCTTATTCCCAAGTATACGTTTTGGGAAATATTATATTATTTGTAAATTAGAGTTTATTTTATAAGCAAAACTACGCTCTTCGATAAAGTATAGTGGCAACAAATAATATGTAGCCTGTCATTTGGTAGTTAGAACAGTTAGTCTAAGTAGCTGGCTAGGTATGTTTCGGACATTTTTGGTAAAAAACCCCACCCCTGGTTACGTTAAAAAGCGAGTGGGCGGTTTTCCTCCATATACCGAAAATGTTTTCCGCATTTATTATACAGAAAAGCCAAATATTTAGAGGTATGGTTTCGGCCAGCCTAAGTACGTGGGGATTTCCAGATGGTCTTTTTTTAAAACGCCACATGCGTCCCCCAGATTACTGCAAATTCACTTAACGGCTGTCACCGCCGAAACCGTGTCACCATGCGACAGAATGCAAAATAACGCATAACTGAATGGTTGTGAAAGTAAAATAGAAAATAGTCTAAGAAATAGTTCTGTTAGTTGATAGCCAACTAACCACTAATCTATGCGAATTGTGGACCTTAAAACGAAAAAAAAAAACTTTACGCATTATTTTACTTTGATTTGGGATAGACGTAAATATTTTGGATATGAAAACATTATCGTTCAAGCCCAGGATCCCGAAACAGTATAAATGCGCACTGCATGTCCGCATATGTAAGAGCGCAGCAGAGCCGAGCGTGGACATATTTCACAGCCGGCATCCGTCATATCGCCTCCATTCGAGCTGCTTCGGAGTTCAAAGCTCACTTTTGGGATGTTTACACGTGTGTGATTACAAATGGCGCACAGGCAGAAGGAGCGTGTCAGCCCGACACGGGAAATGTGCAGCCAGTGTACAGAGAGCACAAACACCCTTCCTTTCTCTTCCCAACGGAGAGGGAAGTCTGATCGCATGGTTACTGTTTGCGCTCAGCACATTTCGGTAGTAGTCGTTTGGATACTTTGTACGTTAACCTTAATTGGGGCAGGAAAAAAAAACAATCCATAATTTGTTTGCGTTGGACTCGGTCCAAGCGGTTGCAGCTTAACGTACAGTTCCTCGGGTGAGGCAATGCGTCTGAAATCTGCAGACACAAAGCGGGATTTGTTTTTGCAAGCCCTCGTGACGACGTTTGAAAGAGGAAGTTAGATGTTTAGTCACGTACCCATTTCTTACCTCGCCCATCCCTAGAACAACAAACTAAAGCTCTTGGCTGGCGGCCATCTATTCAAGGGCATGTGCAGATCCAGAACCCGAATTTCATAAATAGATATTTGAAAACCTCATGCTCCGCCTCCCACTTCTCGGTGTCACTTTCTCTGATACTTTTGTGTTTTTCTCTGCTAACTTAAAGCTCTTTTTACAAGTGCGTAAATGCAGTGGTTAATAAAAGTATACGAGCATGGGTACATTTTGTGCAGCGTTGTCTGCAGGACTGCTCGTTTACAAGTTTATTAACGGACACAGGAAAGAAACTCTTAATTTGGAAGGTCACTGATGAAATAATTGTTTTTAAATTATCATTTTCACCGGTGGTAATCATAATGTGAATGTATTTTTTTGTTACAGTATTTGCTTTTTAAAAATCACTTTAATGTGATTATTTTTTAAAGAAAACATGTTTTAAACGGTATCAGAATGGTATTGCGTGATTCCTGAGTTGTATTGCTGTGCCGATACAACGATAAAGAGTGAAATGGCCTTTTCCGGTTTGAAATGACTGAATAGTTAGACTGCGTAGTTAATAAGTGAAAGAGAAACCCTTGTTTTAAACGGCAAATGAAAGACTAGCTGTGCGGTTCCTTCACCTCTAGCATTATGCTACCACATGCGTTCACACGTGTTCCACAGCTCAGCCCTCTGTGGCGGCAGGGTTCCCTTA
Source organism: Hippopotamyrus pictus (assembly GCA_026781145.1). NCBI lineage: Eukaryota > Metazoa > Chordata > Actinopteri > Osteoglossiformes > Mormyridae > Hippopotamyrus > Hippopotamyrus pictus. The sequence goes on along the minus strand of JAODLC010000065.1, from coordinate 5,449,063 downwards.
GACCAGCCCCTGGGTACCGTGGGTGGGGACAGGGAGGCACCTTTGGAAGTGACTTTGGCGCCAGGGAAAGCAGAAGTTTGTGTGCCGCTTACTATTGCACCTTCGAGAATCGATTTTGGATTTTAAAAAAACAGTCAGGCCTTGTAATGTTGGTCAGTAGGCTAATTCAAATTCCATCCAATTCAATACAGTCGTTTAACTGTTTAGACAGAAATTAAATCTCAAGAAAGTACTGCATGATGCAATTGTCATATTTAATGCATCGCGTCTAGGTTCTGATCCTCTGCACTTCTTAATATAGGTATATAAGTATATAATTTTTTGAATTAATACTATAATTAACTGCCCTGTCTCCATGATTAATAATGCTGTCTGTCACTGCTGTAGTGCTTCCTTGATGAAGCCAAATTTAGCTAGCAAGTTTTTTTTAATAAACAACACCAGATATATTTCGATTTTTTTCTTTTTATATTGTTTTTTTTTTCCCCACATAGACATACTCCTCTATGCAAATGTGATTATGTGGGGATATATTTTTTGTGCCAACAAGCACCTGAAAGAAAAAACTTTTTTTTAAATGTTTTTTTTTTTGCTGGTGGTCCAGAGGCCTGTATAATTAGTATAACACAGGGATTGAAAGCCGTACACTAATTGAGAGACGTATATTTCTGGATTGAGGACCATGTGAGGTCTTGCTATTAAATCCCCGTTGAATAAAACTTAATAATAATAATAATAATAATAAATTAATGTCTTCATTGCAATACCAAGTTTTATGATTTTATTAATGTTTTTTTAAATTTATCATTTTATTATTAATTATTTTTTAAAATAAATTTACCCAGGTGACCTAGTGGTCCAGGTGGGTCATTGTGCATCTCAAACCCCTGCTGCACTTCTTCAGAACGCTGCTGCCCCTACATCTCCTCCAGCGCCGCAGCCCTCTGAGCCCGCCTGAGAAATGCATGCTCGCATTAGTTGCACCCTCGAAGATAAATCGCATCTGTGCTGCCATCCTCCCTAACTCCCCCCCGTCCACGTCCGAGTCCGATATACATTTTGCACGGACAGGAAGAAGCATCAGATATTTATACGGCAGAAGGATATCAAATTTTGGGCAATGTGCCTAATGATGAAAGCTGCAAGTGTCAAAAGGCGGCAAAAAGGAAAACGGCCACATTCCTCAAGCGATGTCGCAAGCGGGCCGTCGACGAACGCTTCCCCTTTTGATGTCATGAGAGATGCTGGTCTGTGATTCCTCATCGTCGACTGTATCTGCCACAGGAAGGCGTTACCATGGAGATGTCATTCTCACCAGGATACCCCAAGTGACAAACCACATCCTGTTTATGGCGTTGATGCGATTTTGTAGACAACCCCCCCCCCCCCCCCCCCCCCCCCGGCATTATTTTACAACTCTGAGACCTGCACACAAAAAAGGAAGTTTGATTTCACAGACCACTCCTATTCAGTAAAAACAGTGAGATAATGCACGTATGATACAGTTTTTTTAAGTAACACACAGTGCATGCTTGCTAATATTATTTTAAGCACAGTGCACCGGCCCCTATTCCTGAGTGGTATCTAAACTAGACCACAATGCCTGTTTTTCTGGCTCTCAATATTTAATAAGGCCTGCACATGAGCCAACACTGGGTAGTTAGTTTCTCTTTTTTTCCTTCCAGTTCACGTTGTCATCGCTCATAGTCCTTTAAAAGGAAACGGGAGAGCGAGAAGAACAGGCGGACTTCAGAGGGTCACATTGAAACGCCACGAAAGGGCGGCACATGTTTCAAAAGCAAGATCTCCGACCATGTGAGCTCCGGAGCCTCTTCTCTGAAAGGCCGCCTTATTTTGTTAGCTGGAAAAAATTCAGACAGCCCTTCCCTGAAAATAACTGTGTCCCTAAATGGCTTGTGCTGCACTGACAGTTCCCTGGCTCAGACTGTAACCACCACGGAGATTAAGAGGAAAAAAAAAAAAAAAGATAGCGAAATAACAGCGTGAAAAATTCTGGGTCGGCAAATTGGCGCAGGGGATTAGTATACTAGAATGTGCGGGACACCCTAAATTCCGTTTTCGGCATTCCGCGGGGGCCGAGCACGGCCGTGGCCTTCACGGAAAAACACAGCCCCTGACAGCAATTATAAAATGGAAGACGGATTTGAAAAAAAAAAAAGGGAAGAATCTTCTTGGGGGGGGGGCGGGGGGGAGGTCGCGACTGGCCGGCCAGCATCTGGAGGCAGGAGAGGTGATGTCATTGGGGCAGGGTTAGGAGGCTAGAGAAAAACAAGTCCCCCCCCCCCGGTTTTTTTTTTCTTCCCTAATCCTCTTTGCAGCCCTGGGGTGTTGGAGTGAGGGGGTGGAGAAATGAGGGAGGTGGCAGGCAGCCAAGGCACAGGGGCTGATGGGAAACGGCGGAGAGTGCCAAGTGAGCCTCGCCGCCAACATTAGACGCTCACATCTTTGTTCTCTGAATCCTGGTGTGCAGCCAAAGGCCGCATTTCAACCCTGCAGTATGATTACTCTGGATGGAGGCCAGCCCCGGAGAGCCAGCTCCCTCTGTCTCTCTCTCTCTCTCTCTCTCTCGCTCTCA
>JAODLC010000065.1:5425052-5440591 GCA_026781145.1 Hippopotamyrus pictus | reverse complement strand
GGTGGGGGGGGGGGGGGGGGGGGTGTCGTGCATGGGTGTGACGCTGTCTGCTTCCAGTGATGATGAAAGCCTCTGCTTACTCAGCAAGCCCATCAGCAATGTTGGCTCCCCGGGTGCACAGCTGACTGGCCGCTGGGGGGGTCCAGCAAGGAGAGGGGTGGGGGTGCATGCAGTGGAGGCGCACCCCCATATGTGCTACTCATCTGTTTTATGAAAGACTGAAAAAGAGTAAGAACTACTATAGGTAGTAAAAATCCATGTGGAGAAAAAAAAAGCCAGACTAGAAACGGTGATGTTAGAAACGGCGTCCAGCCCACAGGCGAACCCAAATGTGCCAGTCGCTCTGTCTGCACAAGCAGACTTCATTTGCACCATGTGGGGAAGGTGATGTCATGTGACGGGCCGATGGGCGTGCGGCATTCGATTCGCCAGCCTGAAGATACCCACGGGGGGTGCCGGCTCAGCTGCCCGCTCCCTTTGTGCCTCTCTGCTTTCTCTGCTTCAGCGTCCTTCTAAGAATCCCTTTGTTGTTCATCCATCCCAGAATCCCCCTGGCCTCTGGCTGGGGAGGGCGGGGGGGTGAGGCGTTGGTGTACAACAATGTGGATTCTCATTTCAGGCTGTCACGTCCTGGAACCTGAAGCCTCGCTTGGCCCTGGCATCCAGGCAACCGGATCTTGTGAGACAGGCTGATGGGAGGCTTCACAGCGGATTGGGTGACAGCAGTGAGGAGCAGGGCCTGAGTCTGCCTCACCTTACAGACCATCCAGCACAGAGACCATGGCGGGGGGGTCACCGGCAAGTTCTGTCACATGCAGACGTCCTTGACTGACTGATGACCGGGACGGGTCACTAGGGCTGTCAGCGGTGGGGCTGTAACACCTTCCAACTTCACCCCGGGATATATATATATATATACCCGCAGACATGTGGGGGGGGGGGCACCCTTCTGTGTTTTTCCGAAATAGCACCCCACCATCTCAAGGTGATAAATATAATATCCTTCTTTGTTTTCTAACATAGGGGCTTCTGTTTGCACCGTCTGTACCAGAGTGGTTTCTGAAAAACCTAAAAAAACTGGTGGTGGTGGGTGGGCATCCTCTGCGGGGGTCAAAGGGCATCATGAAGCAGCGCCGCGGTGTGTATCGGGGAACAGGAACAGCTGGGTCTCGTCGGCTGAGCCGTGTCGTCTTACCGGGCCGGGTCAGGCGAGGAGGGAAGCCGGAAAATCAAGTCTGGGCTCAGTGTGAGCAAGACAGACACACAAAGGCCTCCGTCAGGCATGAACGCCCCCCCCACCCCTTGGGCGGACATCGACTTGTCCCCTGGACATGCGTCAGAATGCTGGCTTTCGCGAGACGACCGACTGGAATGTGACAGCCGGGCCGTACCTATTCATGCCTGTGGGTCATGCTTGCACATCTGCCATCACTTATAGTCATGCCACCCACCATCTGAGCCTCCGCCCCCCCCTCACTCACACACACTGACGGTAAGCCCGGCCCACTGGAGTCCCACAAGGCACCCGCATCGCATCCCCCTTCCCTATGGGCGTCTTTCCTCCCAGTCCCTCTGCCGGCTTGGGTCCGGGCGGCTGAGAAAGCAAGGCTCGGGCCGCCGGGAGACCCCCCCCCCGAGGGCCCCTGCCTCCTGGCTCGGTGCGGATACAGCCTCAGGCGAGGCTGACTCACGGCTTTCAGTTTGCCTATAGAGGCGGCACACCTGGGCGCTGTATAAATCCGGCTGAAAAGGAGCCTTCGCTCAGCTGACAGACCATAGTGAAACCAGCAGCTTCACTTAGGCCGCTGCCTTTTCATCATCCTCGGAAAGCGCTCGTCTTTACACGCCCATCTTTTATCTCCAACCCTGGCTTTCCGTCCAGATGGGGGGGGGGGGGGGGAGGTGGTCCTCTCCACCTGTCCAAGGTGGAAATCTCCATGTCTTATACTTACAGTAATGGGCTTATGCAAATCCTTGTTCTTCTAAGCCAAAAAAAAAACATTCAGCTCCACCCTTCCCAAAACCCACTACCTATTTTGGGCTTTCTAGAAATAATTTGTTTTTTAATCTTTTCACCTCACCCCCCCCCCCCTTCCCCTCACATCCATTAAAGCAGCCTCTCATTTGACTCTCCTTGAGTTATCAGCTTTTTTTCTTTTTTAACTGCCAAGGAGAGAAATATGAAAATACCCCAATATGCCAGACACACCAAAAAGGCAAAAAAAAAAAGTCATCACAATTTAAAAGGAGGCAAAGTGTTTAATTAGCCGCTCGCGGTCGCAGGGCCTTCTCTCTGACATTTTCCTGCTCCTGACTGTCAGTTTCAGTTAGTTCTCCAGGGTTTGTCATGACGACACACGCCAGCCTTCAGCCCTCATTGTCCCCCCCCCCTTCCTCATCCAATTGGGGGTGTAGGGGTATATATATTGATCTCACAACTAAGCTCAGTCCCCACCCTCACTGTAATGGTACGCTCCCGGCCGGCCGCGGCTCGAACCCCGAACCTCGACGCCTTGCGTCATCAGTGACGGTCGACCGGCCGGTCCAGCCTCACGGCGGTGAAACTGCCGGCCGACACGGATGTGCAGCTGCTCCGTTCAGCGGCGCGAAAACAACACGCTTAGCTCAGCCTTGGGCAGCCTGAGTCAGGGACCGAGGTATCGCCGCTAAAGGGCATCGTTTGTTTACTTCCAACTGGCCGGTATCGGAGTTCTGCTAAAAAAAGGAAACACCCCCCCCCCCCCCCCCCCCCACTGGCCATGAATCCATGTGCAACCCTGGATGGGTTCGCTGGGCCGTGCCAAGATGCAATGTGATGTACCCCCCCTCTCCGCATTCGCCTGACGCTGTACACCCTCCCCCGCTGAAGGTCACACGGCGAGATAAAGAGACACCTAGCGGGACGGTCTACCCACGCAGCACTCGCTGCTCGAGGCGGGGGGGGGGTGTGGCACCTCCCTGAGAGCATGCTCTGAGAAAGCAGAGTACTGTGCCATGACAACATGGCTGACCCTCCCATCTATGGGGGCGGTGCTGCTTTGCCCCCAGGCTGTTTCCATCCAGTCTACTGAGCAGAGCGTTAAGATCATTTTACAGACCAGACACACACAGACGCTGGAGTGACTTGTTACTCACGGAAATCCCCTCACTGACCTGCTGGCATGGCAGTTTTAAGGAAGATGGTTCCAGTCACACGCACAGGGCTTCCTGCTCGGCAGGGGCGGGCCCAAAGGTGGGGGCACTCTTTCATAGCTTCATGGCCCTTCTGAATGCCTGCCTTGGACCCAGTACTCCCCACAGTGGCCACCCTGCACTGTCGACGCCGCAGAGGCGGGAAGCGTGGCCTGTCTCTTCTCTCCACGTGGCAGCGCGAGCTCAGTCAGGGTGCCGAGCGACTTTCGCTTTCTGTTTTCCCACAGGGCCCCGCGGGGCTGAGCGGCGCCCCCCGGAGGCGTCCGAGGGCGCGGGCGCACGCATCGAGGCTGCACACGGTAAGTCAACTCGCCTGCGACAGCTTCCAGAAGCTCGCTTTCCAGCGCGCCCCCTGATAAAGCCCCTCTCGCACACCCGCCGGAAGACTGCGAGCGGCTGCTGCTTCATTTGCTTCTTTAGTGATTCTGGTGTGGACTGTTTATCAGCAAAAATAAATAACAAGAAGAAAATAATAGCAAGTGGGATAGTCAGGCACATGTCCGTCTATTAAATGTACACAAATATATAGGCCCATATATATTTAAGATACATTTATTGCACAGATATGTGTTGGCATAAGCATAAAAAATAGTTTAATTAACCAATAGCGTCGCATTTATATGTGATTTCGTGCCAGCAGGTGACAGGTCTCACCTAGGCAGGCCTGACTGATGGCGGTAGATGGGGTTAAGCTCGCTGGCTGTATTGTGGAGGCTACACCAGTCCCAGAGAGAGATACCTTGGTCCCTCTGCTCCTTCCGTCCTATCTGGGTGACAGGTTGGATCACTGCCCTGCTGTCTCATGAAAATTGTCCGACAGACGCGCTTTGCAGATGGTCACAGCTAGGGGGCGGGTATAAGGCCAACCCCCACCCCTCCGTGCCATGTCACAGCAAAGGCCGCTGACCTTTCACAAATAGACTCTCCCCCTCCAAGGAGATGGTTTATTTACCTGTTCACAGTAGGGAGGACAGGGACGCAGGGTTTGAACCTCCACAGCCCCCCCCCCCCCCTGCTACCTCCTGAGACATTCGGTCCCTTGGAACTCCTCCGCCCCCACCCCCACTTCGACAATCCTCTTTTGGCCTCCACCGACCAATGAGATCATGAGGCAACATGCTCAAGTTTTTTTCTTGACAAGGGGGTGATGAAGGGGGTTAGCTTTGGGGTGGCGGTTCAGAGGTGGGGAGGGGCATTCTCGTGTCACACCCTTTTTGCCTTTTCTAGCAGACGGGATGGGACTATTTTTGGATATTAATGCAGGAGGAGGGAGAGATACCAGACAGGGCTCTATAATTACAGCGAGCTCCTTCCCAGACTGTGGCATGGAGGCATGGAAGATGACGCAAGATCCCCTAAGCAGGCTTGCTGGCACTCACTACTCTTTCACTGTGCACTGAATTACCCTCCAAAGCAGTCCGGCAGTTTCTAAATCATGCCATGCTCTCGCACACTTACGGTAATCTCCTGAAGACTTCCTATTTCAGGAAAAGACGTTTATGATCATAATGGCGATGATTATACCATTTAGTTGACGGGGGAAAAAGCTGCAGAGTCTCTAATAAATCTGTTACGGGTCCTACTTCCTGTCTTCCTCTTGGATTCGGAGCGACACATTGGAAAGGTCCAGTCTCTCGTATGTACAGCACAGGAAACCCTGAACACTCTTCGACAGAGCCGGAGTTCAGCCACCATTACAATAACTGGCAGAAACCATAGGCTGAACACCTTGGGACACTGAGTGCTTCACCGGTCTCATGAGTGAAGTGTCATCTGACACACGTACAGCCGCGAGTTACAAAAATCACCAAGGCATGAATAATCTGAAACTAATTTGACCCTCTTTTATGTACGGAGGTGTAGGAAGTAATGAACTGAGGGCAGAAGGAAGACAGAAACCATGCTATATTAAAAATCATGAAATGTTTTCATGATGCAAAATTTGTATAACAAAAACACCACAGCATTCTTCAGCATATCCTGTCAGCTCAATAATATGCTTTATGATATTAATAATAAAACAACAAATCAACAACAACAACAATAATAATATATTGTTTAAAATTTTGCTCATTCCCTGTAAGCCAAAAACTGAAAAACCCACATGCACTAACTGGAGTCACATCTTATGATCTCGGTTTCGTGCTGTCAAGATCATACTGAAGTAGGAACAAAAGATGAACGAGTCTTTGTTTCAGGGAGGTGGAGTGCACAGGAGCGCCATGTGAGGACAGTCAAGGCTGGAACCTTGAATTAAATATGGCTGCTGAGGGGCCCGGGTTTAACAACAAGCACGAGCATCACACGGGTCTCTCGCCCTCCGTTGGCCCGTGACGCGATTCTCCTCTTGTGGAAAGAGCCGCCCACCCCCGCACCCCTCCCCGAGGACAGGAGAAAACAAACCGGCCTGTGCATCTTCGTAAATGGGAACCACCGGGTGGGTGGAAATTTAGAAAAAAAAAAAAAAAAATGTAAATAACACCAAGCGGATAAACCGCTGACACGGAATAAGGGTGCTGGTCGGCGCTTGGTCAGATGGGAGCTGGAGGGCGGAGGTGGGGCACTCCCACAGAGGCTGAAAGGTCACGGCGTAAGCTGATAAATCAGCAAGCAGACCGGGGCCAGCACCAGGTCACCCAGTCAGCTGACGCTCGCTGCAGCTGTGTCAGGCCCATCCATTTATGCCTCGTTCTCCCTCTCCTTCTTTTAAGCCACGACTGATTTATGGAAGTAAAGCATCTGCTCTTAACTGCCACATCAGGGCACACGGCTGGAAACTCCGGCACCACGTAGCCTGATATTATCTCCCCGCCCGAATGCCGTCACCAATGGCAACCCATTCGCATGAGGTCAACGAGTTGCCATCATTGTTGTCGTCCTCACGGCTGCCGCCTCCACCTTCGGCCCTGGCATTTCCCGGTGCCGGAGCCCACGACGGGTACAAACCGCAGACACGTTTCCTCCCGGCTTCACAGGGACGGACTCATTATTATTTCTTGGACGTGTGCCGGCAAACAAACCGGACTGTTCGCTGGAGGGATTAACGAACGCGCGCCCGCAGCTTTGGACGTCGACGCTGTTCTGCTGGCCAGCTCCTGTAGGCCTGTAGCCGCTGAGGCCCGGACACGGACGGCGAGGGACGCGGACGAGCAGATGTGCGGAACATTAAACTCCGTGGCAGAAAAATGAAAGCCCCGGGACTCATTTCCTGACATCCATGCCGCTCCGTGTGTGAACTCCTCCGCTAATTACGCCAGATGGTGCTTAATATACTGACCGTACCCAGCCAACACCAATATGTGGTCAGACACGCTATATTTCTGAAGGGAAAATACGTATGCATCTGTTTATTTTGACAGGAAATGGCTATATGTTTGTCAAGTAATAAATGGCACTGAATGAGAGGCCCAGGCACACCAGTAGACCATCAAGCGCATAGACAAGTCTGCCTACAAAACAACAGCAAAAAGCCTTGAGTATTTAGTCAATAAGCCTCGTTGAAGATCCTGCTAACAATTTTGGATGAACGGGCTGGATTTTATTACAGGAAAATGGGAGAAGTGGACCCGTACATTAGAGCGTCATGTTTTACACAGATACGCTGCTGTGGCTGGGGTGATGTGGATCTGCTTCTTCTTTACATGCCAGTGCTCATTATGATGCAAACCCCTTCGTTATGGGGAGAATCTATTCACCACCGAGCACACGCCCCTCTCCTTACATCCACCAGTTTTCCTGAGCTTTCAGCACTGAGTCAGGTCTTTGGACTGAGAGTCCAACTTCCAGACAAACTTCTTGTCACTTCACGCCCCCACCTCGCAGCACTCCCTTCCTTTCCCCCAGGGTGCGTTTGAAAACAGAAGCCCATTTCCATCTGGGCGTCTCCTGCAAGCTCCAGAGGCCCTTCGCTCTTCCACGGAAACGCCCTCGATCTACTAAAATGTTTTACAGGAAGTGTGGGCCAAAGACCACCCCCCCACCCTCCATGCTTGTCAGCAGGTGATTGGGGGCACACTGCCCCGAAAGGGGGTTGACCTTTGACCCCTCCACACCTACCACCGCTCTGTGTAGCTGAGCGTTTTGCAGTTTGGAACGAGACTCAGAAACTCTGCACTGTTCAGCACTTAAGATACATTAAGGAACAAAGGACCCTTTTAGACTGCAAGGAAAGTGAGCAACATAATCTGGACACGTGCAAGTGAAACAAACCAAACAAAAACACCATTAATGTCCATTAATATAATGGAAATCTTCTTATCCTGCTTTACCACCAAAATTCGTCGCAGGGCAAAGACTGTAAATATTAACTCAATATTAGCTGAAACTGTGAACAGTGACCAGTGCGTTGTGTTGTGCCTTTGCTCTTGCTCAACAGATGCATTATTCAGATCAGCTTACGTAACGTCCAGTTCTATAATGTTATGGGCTTGAGTCAGCTGACCGTTCGGTTCCAACTGCGTGTGTCACTTGAACCGGGGCCAAACGTAAACGAGAAGTTCAAACAGGCAATCAGAAGGTTGCAACAGGTTCCTACACATCCTTGCAATACATGTATTGCTCTTGTTTGGGTCTGTGTTGATGTTCAAGAGCTGAGGAGCCCGTAGCCCTGATTTTTTTCACAGTGCTAGTAACGCAAGGTTTTTTTTGTCGAAGACAGTACTGCACCAAACTGCGGTTCTTCTGTAGGAGACACAGAGACAATGGACATTAGGAACAGTGCACATGAGACGGCAATGTCAGTGATCTGCAGACTGAGCTGATTAGCTGAGGCTCTGTAGCACGCTGGCATTTCCTGTTGACCGGACGCTGTGACACGCACAACCTTCAGCCCTCGTTGGGTTTGCCAGGGCTCCTTAAACACCAGTCATGGTTAGTGCGGTCTGAGGAGCCTGGTGTCAGTGAAGGAGGCGGCCTGCTGATTTTTAGCCTGAACAATGAATGATATTTTCCTTATAGCTACCTGGGTACCCTATGAACTTTTGTCTTACTGCATACGATGGGAAAACATTTCGGGAAACACCTCCTGCTTGATCTGCCTTGGCGGAAGTCCCACTTTTTCTGCGGTGGAGGGGTGACATCACTGTGACACGGGTCTTATGTAAGGTGTTCTTGGTGCAGTGCCTGCTGATGCACTGGGACAAGGAGATCCTTGCAAGGGCAGACAGAGCCCTGGGTATCCTTCCAGTTCCCCTCCGAATGTGGCAATGAGAGGACCAGCGATTCCTGTCTAGCAGGGGAAACAGTCACTGTGCTCCAAAGACTACAGAGGGAAGTGGTGTCTGACCATTTCTGAGGATAGTACAGTTAGCAACTTTACAGCAATTTGGACAAAAAAAAGACAGCAACCATTACCAAGTACCCTGTGAGCTCTCTACTGTAAACAGAGAAATCTAACTTTTTTTAGCAAACCTCATGAGCTACAAATTTCATTTACAGTTCAGCTGTGTTGTATTTTTACTTGTCAAACAGGTGTTTTTTTTCCGCAGCAATAAAACGAAAGTAAATTTATTTTAAAGGGGCTAAACACAGGTGGATTCATTGCATTCTTGGTCCTGTGTTGGCCTGATGAGTACATTTGATTTTTGAGATGAGCAAACAGCCACACGCACGCGGACGCTGCTGAAGATTCCTTGTGAATTCTGGGATGCGTCACATCCGCGTTCCACGCTGCTCTCCGCTCTTCTCCAGGTCTCCTCTGACCGGTTTCCAAGGAGCTCTTGCCGCCCGGCAAAGTGAGTCATCGCCTTTGCATGGCAGGGGAGCGTGCCACGGCGGGTCAGGGCAGACACCTGGCCCGTCCCCATGGTGACCAATGCCTCCCAGACGCGCCAAGTGCCTTCTCTGCTGCTGGGTTGATCATGTGCATCTCCCCTCTGCTCGCGGCCAACAAAGCGCAGCCTCTCTGAGATAATGATTCATTTACTGGGAGAGAATGGAAGGACCATATTTAACATTTTATGTGATGCTTATGTCACAATATTTTATGCTTTTTCCTACTTTTAGGGAGAAACATAAAGTGTGTTACTGAGTAATGGGAAAATAAATTCATGATGACAACCAAATTTAATTGCAATTCACAGATTTATAAAATTTCTACTTGAAATATAATCAGCATTATTGCTGAAGATCAACAGTCTAGCTGCGATATTGTGTTTTGCTGTAGAAAAAGACCGAGTCAGCCATATTGTTAAAAGCAGGCACAATCCATCTGATGAAGAGCTCCGAGCTTTTCAGCGCCATCTTCAGCTCCCTGTCCCGGCAGGATGACGGCGCCACGTCATGTGACATCGGCGCCACGCGGCAGCGATAGAGATTTGCAGGCCCGGGGCCCAGAGATGTTCCTGCTGGTGCCTGTGTGCGTGCAGGGTTCTGCCTGCGACGGTGTCACGGGGGCCACGCGGTGGAACACATCCTGGCGATTAACATGAGCGAGAGACAAACACGCTGAGAGTCACAGATCAAAGAGCCTCCTGCTAAACCCCCCCCCCCCACATTTGGATGCCTTTTTCCTTTTTCACTCCATGTGTTTCCACACATGATCTGCCTCCCCACCACTACCCCCACCTGCTCTCCTCCTTTCATGCGTGCGCAACCTTCATGCTCCCACGTACGTAGCCCAGCCGTTACTCGGCAACCCAGCCCCAGTCAGGAGCACCTTGTTGCCACGGCAACTGGGTCCACACATGTGCCAGTGTTTTTGCCCGCCTCACCCCTTTGATCTTCCGGATGTTCTGAAGAGCCAGAATGACTATGTGCATCTGGCATGTACACCGTTCACCTCCCCTGTCCCCCCGCCCACGCCCTAGTCTTTGCTGTTTGGTTGTGAACTTTTCAAGCACATCGAGCAATAAGCTTAACATTACAACAAGCCCAAATGTGCTTCACTCTTTATAAATAAAGCAATTCTGTGTGCCACACTTAAACAAGGCTGCTGTTGACACTCAAATTTAAGTGTCTCTATATGGAATAGTGCAGCCTCTAGGTTGACATATTTTTGTTAATTTTTTAACAATATATTGATTTGCAAGACCTTCCTTTCAACAATCCTTTGAGATTTTTAGAGGCAGGAAACTGCATGCATCAAACCTCATCATATCACCAAAATGCTTGGTAGTTCTGAAATGGTTGTCATGACTACCCAGTTCCTTTCCTCCATGAGGGATCAATTGATTCCATATCAAATGAGTTGCCCTTTCTCTCTGCTTCCAGTCCACGTCTTCGCTTCAGTTTCACAGCATAAATTATTCAGACCCCGAAGAAAGGGAACGCGTGATTCTCTCGAAGGCACCTACAAAACTCAGGTAACTATACAAAGGGACTGAGAGAGAACAGAGAAAGAGGCAATTCAAAGGAGACATTTGTGCTCTAGAGGGAAGTTTTTGATGCCGACGGTCTCCTCAATGGCAAATGTCCTTTCCAGCAGCATAAGGTCAATGCTGTTCATCTCCAACTGTTGACTGTACACAAAGGCTTCCCACTCCTCCCCGGGAGTCTGAGTGCTGCATCTCTTGCTCAAGAGCCTTTCTGCAAGCGTCCCACTGCACAGCGCAGCGGAGCGCTGAGGTGGAGGCCCTTGCCCTTCATCCGTAGGACGCCCGGGTGAAAGAATCCTCTCAAATTTTATGATGCATGTTGAGGGATTTGTTGGCCGTTGGGCCTTTTGCACCGTTTTACACATCCTTGGTTTAAACAACAACAAAAAAAAAAAAGTCCTTGAACGTTGCTGTATGTGAAAACAGCCGGAATAACCAGGATCCGTGCTCCTGCAGTGAATTGAAGGGATCAGTGCTGGTTCAGCAGGAACAGGTGCCTCAGCGACGCAGCCGCCCAATTTCGTGTCGGCAGGATCTGCACTGCACAGCGGGGCGTTAACAGCATACACACACCATTAGCCAATCTCTCTATCAAATAACAGCGGCCCCTTCCCCCTGCAGCCACCTGTGTGGTGGGAGCCTTTAAGGGAGGTATTATGGGAGAGAGGGGTCTTCTATAGCTACTCCCCAAGACCTGCAGTGGTGGGGGGAAAGAAAAAAGAACAGATAGTCATTATCATGAATCAAACTGATACTAAACAGCTGATGTCACTGCCAGGCTGGTTCAATGGCTTCTCTCTGGAAATGACATCACCGCCTACCCTCCCCCCAAGTCTGGTTTCGATGCCGGGAACCCCTTGAAGAGATGCCAGCAGGCTGGCTGATACCATGGAAGGGGGAGAGTTGGAGAGTGATATAGGCCATGGAGAACTTAAAGGTCACTGACATCCTGGGTGATAACTTGGCAAAGGCTGCCACAGCACACTGCCCTCCAAGATGATGAACTCACATCCAATTTGCTCTAGTGTTACATGGATGGTGAGTTGGTATTTCTATCAGATGGCGCGGATGCCAAGCCTTAATAGAATCCTATCGCTTTCATCCCTTCCAGAACTGACTTGATGGAACAACCAGATCTTCGTAATCACACACTGCCTTTTGCATGAGAATCTGCTCCCTTAACTGGATTTCATTTTTAAGGAGAAATATATTTATACCATCTCTATTTTAGAATCCGTCAACTGCCTGGTTGCATTCACCAGAAAACAAAATGTTCTAAATAAACTGAACCACATTCATTAATCTGTTAAATTTAAACCATATAACAGGAACTGAAATTAAATACCAGAAAAATCCTGCGACCTTGACAGGGGTGAGCTGTAGAAGGCAGATGGATGGATCCCGGATGATGATGCAATGCTAGATGTCTCCTTGCTTTTAGTTTGGCCCTCGTCTCATGAAAGGAAAGAATGAATGAAGAAATGGTTATATTTATAAGCTAAAAAAGCCCTGAATGATATGACAGTTTTTGTATATGTAAAGTCAGAAACCGTTTATAGATTAAGGTAAACACAAAGAGCTTGTCACAATCTGACATTATCGCAAGAGCAGGAGTGAGTTCTTTACATTGTTGGGGGCGCAGACGGTCGTGGCTCTGCGTGCTGGAGACGGAGGCCAGCTTCACTGCCAGTTCAAAGGCCTTTACTACACGGAAGAGGACACTCACAGAACCAGCTGGCAGACAGTGGACATCAGACAGCCGGCAGGTCTTACAGAAGTCTCGCGCACGCTCAGGAAATGCTCGACATGTAACTGACCAGGCGTGGCCAGATGGTACCATGGAATGAGGTGTCGATCTGATGCTCTCGAAAGGCATTTTGGAGATATTATTATGCACTTGAAGCTATGAGCTGCATTTTTGCTGAGGCTAGATTCCTAGCTTGATGGTGTTGGTGTAACATTGTCCATCATTCAGCGGTTCCCGGCATAACATCTCGGTCAGGAAGCACGCAGGACGGGGGACTCGCTGGGCCCTAGTCCACACCATGTGGGAAAGGAGCGAGCTCCAACAATCCATTTAACGGCAGATTAAAACTAGAGTAAAAGGATAGTGAGCCAACGACCAGACCCTGAGGCTAAAGGAAGCTTAGACCCAATACAAAAATTCCATCATGGTGAGGAACACAGATGTGAGAGGACAAGACACAAACTTTTATCCTCACGATGTCATTACATAATCATGCACCCAGGAATTGGAAAAAGACCCTTTATTGGTTAAAGGAACCAAAATCCAAACACAGCTCTTAACTTCTGCTAGATTGAAGGCCCACATGGTTCTCATTCTTTCAGACTATGGACCCGTTTCACTGGAAAAAGCTGGATCTGGAGAATCTCAGCACAAATCCAGATGTTTGTGCACATTTGCATTAGAATCCCTCAAGCACCCAGAAGGACGGCCTAGACTTTATACTGTAGGTTCTCTATGGATATGCCTTCTAGCACAACTGGCTTGTAGGCTATGCAGCAAAGTATGAAAAGTTATCATTTTTGCACGTCGTATCTTCAAAATGTCCCCCCTGTTGTCTGTAAATACCGCTGGGTAATTTAAAATGGTGCCCTTTGTCCCTCCTATCACCTTGCTGCTCTCATGAACATCGAAGACAAATGTCCGGCACGTGAAGTAAATGTGGGAAAATGGTTTATACTACTAAAGGCCATAAATGTCACTAATTATGTCACAGTTCACGTCCCCGTCCCCTTGTGAAAAACACAACCCATACCCCACCCAAGCTCTTGAAGTGTCCTGCGTGGTATCTTCAATCGGACCCCTCCCACATCCATAAAGGCACCACAAGGAATCGGTGGAGCGGGCCCCGCCTGTCTGGGCCGCCGAACCATGTCCCACCATGAGGTTTCTGGAAGGTGTAGGACCTTTGCTGCCCTGGCAACAAGCTCGTGTCCCAGGTCGCCACATGAGCCTGGTCAGATTCCGACTGCCTAGGTGCGAAGCCCAAGCTAATCCGGGCCACCGAAGGACGCCCGGGACCCCAAGCATGCGGAGAGCTGCGCTAAAACGACAAATCCTCCATCACAGCATGAGGAGCGGGCGGAGGGGGGGGCGTGGTGACATTTTACCAGCAATTCTAGGTCGTGGTCGAGGGGTTTAAAAATAAACCTCCTCCCTTGTGCTCCTCCTTGGCTCCCCCAAGCCTGCGGAGACGTGGGGTGGAGCCCCTGCTGTGTAAAGTGAGCGTACGCGTGTCTGAGGGACAGAGGCTGCAGACTCCTGGCTGGGTGTTACAGCTAAATTGGAAGGGTTCATTTAGCTCCAAAGCCCATGCACACACCTCTCAACCCCTATGAGTCTCTCATCAAAAAGGAAAAATTTTAATGAAAGGGTAAAGGATGAGAAAGCAAGGTAGGGAGGGAACGTAGCATGTCTGAGCCGTGGGGCGGGATGAAAGAGAGCGGGGGTGGGGGGATGGTGGCGCATTGCATCATCGTCTCAATGCCTCTGGCCACCCAAACAGGAAATGGGAGGTGGAGGAGTGGGCTTTGGGGACAAGGAGAAGCAGCACCTCCTGTTTTGCATTCAACAGACCGAGTTGCAGAGGCTAAAGTGGAAGTGAAGTCCTACATTATGAAATAACAGACATTATAGATCCCCCAATGCCCTTTAATTCCTTCAGGTTGACGATAAAGCCAGACGCTTAATGTTGACGAAAAAATATACGTGGATGTAAAATACTTCATCCAGGGGCTAAGAGTGATTTTGCCCGCATTTCTGCAAGTAGAGCCAGAGCTGCCAAAGTACACGTTCAGACACAATGAGCAGAAGGGCCTTCCTCCCAAAAAAAGGGCTCTTTTTCCAGTCAAAGCTCACAGATGAATACCAGGGCTCTCCAGAGCTGAGAATGCGTCTGTCTGTGCAAAAGTGAGGCCCCCTTCCTGTCCACCCACCCGCTGTGCCCCCTCCCGAACCCCCTCCCCGTCTCTCCCCACTGCTGCTCATCCAGTCATCTGTTTCTTTAGTTCCAAGCAGGCCAAATGGAAAACAGCAACACACTCTCCATCCTTGCCCAGGCAAGCCCCCCCCCGCCCCCCGCCCAAACAACCATGTGACTTGCTACAGAGCAGCCAAACCGTGACAATGGGGAAGCTGGCAGTGGGCTCGGCCTTCCGCTAATCCCTCGCAACCCCCCCCCCNNNCCCCCCGGACGTGAGTCCTAGTCTGCAGCTGCTGGGATCTGCTACAAGTCGACGCAGGAGACTGCCGGAATGCTAAACAATCCCGCCTGTCTCACGATTTCAAAGCGGCCTGGCTAGGCCCGCCCGCAAGCGGAAGGCCGTTGTTTAAAAAACAGCCTGCTTACTTAACCCCGTACTCCCCGACCACAACCCCCCCTTACCCTCCACCTTCCCTCCCCCACCAGGGATCTGTGTTTTTTTTATTCCACTCCAGCCCAGATGAACCCGTTCACCCTGATGACTTGGCGAAAAACACCATCTGCGAAGTTTTATTTCATCAGAGCTCCCATCTGAAAAATAAAAAAGGGAGAAATCGTTCCCAACAGCCCCCCTCACCCCACCCACCCCGGGGGCTTTCGGGTCCCCTGGTGGAATATACACATTCCTGCTGCCGCAGTGCCGACTTGGCAAAGCTCCGCAGAGTCGTGACCTGACTGCGTCAATATAAATCAACGAAAGAGGATAAGGAAAAAAAAACCCAAACAGTAAAGGAAAACAAAGGTGGTAGGAGAATGTATGTATGCAGCCTGCGTCTCTTTGGGGGGGGGGGGGGCGGGGGCTGAATAGTAACTATTTTGAAGCGGTGAGGGGAGCAGGTCAGATCTCTCCATCTGCAGTCTGCAGCCTCCGCCAGCAAAGCCCGGAGGTAAAGTTTTATGGAGGGGGGAGGGTAGGATCAGGTTTGGGGAGGTACCCCTTGGCTAATGCTGCCTTGAGGTAATGTAAACAAAGAACCTGAACAAACGGCTGGGCCCCTGAGGATGAGTTTATTGGGGGGGGGGGGGG
>JAODLC010000065.1:5400090-5414258 GCA_026781145.1 Hippopotamyrus pictus | reverse complement strand
TTGCTTCCGGGATAGGCTCCGGACCCCCCGCGACCCAGTTGGATAAGCGGCTTGGAAAATGGATGGATGGATGGATTTCATTAAAGTATAAGTAGATGTAGATGACAGAAATGCACTAACAGATTCAGAACATCTTTGTAGAAGGAAAGCACATCTCTCACCTCCCTACACTTTTTTATTGTCAGTTATCACACTCATCAGGTCCCCTAAATGCCAGACCCTGTCGGCCCAAAAATGAAGTTGCATCGATCAGTTTTTTCGGGATCTTACCATTTTGATGGTGGTGATGGTGCAGGAGGTAGTGCTACCGTTCAGCAACCAGAGGATTGCAGGTTCGAGCCCCGGGTCCTCCTGACCCCATCGAAGTGTCCTTGAGCAAGACGCTGAACCCCAAATTGCTCCCAGTAAACTGGTTGGCGCCTTGCATGGTAGCCCCTGCCACCGGTGTGTGAGTAGTGTATGAATGGGTGAATGTGAGGCATTACTGTAAAGCGCTTTGAGTACTCGAAAGAGTAGCAAAAATGCGCTATATAAATGCAATCCATTTACCATTTTTCCTCACTGTGTTGTTGTGTTTGCCTTCGTCGATCAATCTGTCCTTACTAAGGTCGCTATTTTCAAATTGAAGAAATATGTGAGGAATTAAGTGGCTTGTACATCAATGCCTTGTCCGTAAACCAAAAAGGAAAATTGCTCAAGAAATGGGTTCATTTTTGCCTGTTGACTGGACTCATATTCTGAATGGCACACGTGTCAGTCATTGGCGGATCAAGAAAGCACAAGAATGGGTGTAATACAAATGACTAGGAGAGGTACTGCTTCATTGGGTGGGTTTAAAATGGCGTCATATTTTATAACGTTCCAATCAACCAGTAAATAAAAGGCGATGAGAAATACATTGAAGTCTATTATTTTAGTTAGGCAGTAAATGTTTTGCTTCACCCAAGTTCCTTTTATCAAGCTAAGGGTGCTGTTGTTTTGCATAATACCAAGGTTTGCATCTCCACCATGACTCCATGTGTGTGGAGTTCGCATGTTCTCCCTGTGCCGTTGTGGGGTTTTCCTCCAGGTACTCCAGTTTCCCCCCCACAGTCCAAAAACATGTTGAGGTTAATTTCCAAGTTGCCCGTAGGTATGCATGTGTGACTAAATGGTGTGGGAGTGTGCCCTGCGATGGGCTGGTGCCTCATCCTGGGGTCTTCCCTGCCTTGTGCCCATATCTTCTGGGATAGACTAAACACCCCCACAACCCTGAATAGGACCAGTGGGTGCAAAAATGGATCGATGGAAGTTTCCCTTAGGACAGCGTTTCACCGCCTTTTTTTCTGTCTTAGGATACACACATCTAAACATTTATAAATATAAAATAAGAAGCATTATTAGTATGTAATCACACTGGCTTTCAATGACCAAAATATGTGGAAAGTTACCTAAATATGTGGAAAGTTACCTAAATATGTGGAAAGTTACCTAAATGTTATGCTGTGTTCTAGCACCTGTGGATGACTTAAGCACCGTTGTGACAAGCTGGCCAGCGCTAGCGAAAACAAACAGCAGTAGACAAAGAACTTCACAAACTATGGTATTTATTTCAAACAGAGGCTTCTTTTAGCTTACATTTGTACAATAAATTACACAATGTCCATCCTTCGAGGAATCTAATAAATACTTTAGAGCTTTCACTGCACCCCCTCTCTCAACTTATTTGTAAAGATAAAACTTTACAAGCCCATGTACAGGTTGGAAAATACTTCTGAACTCACCTTCAAAAACACAATGCTTCATATATGACAGCAAACTAAAAAAAATGCTGACTTTTCTAGAAAAAGTATGAAAAATAACTGGATAAAACTGTCCCACAGGGAAGGCAAAGACATTAAACAAAGGAGACATGCTTTAACCCTCTAAAGATGTACAGAGAAACTACAGTTAAAACGGTAAAAGTCTGTACAGAAAAATACACAGTATTAACAGTGCAACATATTAAATAGCTTGACTCCAAACACATTTTGATATACAAATGTATTACAAAGGCATACAATTACATAGTGCCAAAACCAAAAAAGGGCTTCGGTGTATCATACATCAGGGAGTCTGTACAGACTTAAGTTCTCTTAAGAACTGAATGCACCAATGTCATCCATCTCTGTTATAAATGCATGTTTGCAAAACTGTAACTTTTTACCTGATTGGAGAAACTCAAAGAAAAAAAACACACAAACACTTAAGAGGGTACACCCCGATCAGACCTGTGAACAAGCACATTTGTTGATGGATCCCCCGACACACACACACACTCCGATAAGATGCAGCAAAGCAACAGCCAATGTTCCCAGTGAGACGTATCAGTACCAAGTGTACAGATGAACTTAGGTTTCCTAGGTTTAACAACATGCCTTTCTTTGTTTTCCTCCCTTAAATAATCCTTTATTTAAATCTGTAACCTTGCCAAGAGAATTCCCACAATTAATTCATGCCACCAGCTGCAGTAAACATCAGCTTCTGCGTGATACTGATAAGACTGACTACACAGCTGTTTACCCACAACTCCTCCCTGCCGTGACAGATATCGGCCTGGCCAGTGTCTGAGTGTAATAATACACATTTGTTAGGCCGCATGAAGGTAGGCCAATAAGCAAAACCTGGGGCGAAAATATCATTGGGAAGACAATGAAACTACAAAACTGGGGTCTTCATTTTAGGGTTTATATCGAACTGTGATTAAGTTTATTTTCCACTGTAGTGCATTTACAGTCACTGTTAAGTGAGACGTCTCTGAAAATCCCTCTTACTGGTATATTCATATTCAGTAGCAAAATACATTTACTCTCATTTCTTAAAGTGCAATTTCTTTCCATTTTCTATTTTGAAGGTGAGCTTCATCGCCAATGAACCTTTTAGGCATGTTCCGAGAGAGATCAGATCGTCACCGAATACTTTAAAGAGCCCTTTTCACATCTCTCAGCTGCCGACACGAGGATCTTCTGTCATCTGTAAACAGGAAGTTAATTTCCTGGGAGTCTCCTGCCAGCGCCGGACCCAACACGCACACAACAGGGCCAGGTGGGCGCAACTGTGTCGTCTATCAAGGTGCCCGAAAAAACAACAAGGCACAAGAGTATCACTCTGACGTTCAGCTGACAATGAGGTTACAGGGTCCCTCTGTGGCTCAAGGTCTTACAGCTTTATTATTTTATTAATAATAATAATAATAATAATAATAATAATAATAATATTAATATTAATAACAACAACCTCTATGGCAGGGTGGGGGAACACCATCCTTAATGTTCTAGGGGTATTTCAGTTTTTTTTTTCAGCTCAGCTTTGCTTGATGGACATGGGGTGTACCTTTCACTCACAGGACACGAGGATGTTCAGAGGATAAGCTACTGAACAGGGCAAGGGGAAATTCTTTTTAGCAGTTACATTTAACGCGTCACATGTAAACGCAAAAAGTTACAGTCGATGGACACACTACAGGAAGGACCCCTCTGAATTCACTGACTGAACCCCTCCCCCCCACCTCAAAACACAATCAAGGTGAAAACAATTATTGCTCCGAGAAAACAACTTAATGTCTTTATCACCAAGACACGGCAAGTCCATTGTTGCGTTTTCCCAGCTCCCTTCATGAAAGTGCACTTAAGTGCAGTTAGCTTGCCAAAAAGAAAAACAGTTGTCAATACAAAAAAAATATATATAGTGCCTGTCGTTCATTTGCTGAGTTTTCTGGGTCACCGGATGTTGTGTCACCTGCACTCCACCGACATCCCAGAGTTCTGTACGGGCCCGGCCACGGGCGGGTCAGCCAGAGTGAGCATGACCGCCGCAGTCAGCGAGCTGGAGGAGGGCGATGAGGACGAGGAGGCGGCTACGGCACCTGGGGGACACAGATGTCAGCAGGAAGCCACTTATCACCTTTGTCACCTTATAAATGTGTAATTAGGCCAAAAAATTCAGAAATAAAAAATAGCTAGAGTGACAGAAACACTGATATATTACTGCTGGCATGCAGGATGGTAGTAAAGCCTGGATGTAAGTTCTGATGGCAGCAGATTTCTACGTGGGCATCCAGTGTCAAACCTGGTTTAGCTAATTTTTTAAGTATATGGGTTTGTCACGGGTGAACAGCCAATGACACGAAGCTTTTCACAATATAGCCTTTTCCCTTGAAACTTAAACAGTCGGGGAAAGATCCTGAAAGAGTAGGTTATCCGGAGGAATGAAAAACAAATAAAAGTGAAATGGGAAGAGCCAATCAGGACAGAGGAAGGGCGGATGACTCACTTTCTCGGTCCTTCTTCTTTAAACGCTTTCGCCGCCGGTCTATGGACGCCACCTCCGACTTGAGGGAGAGGTAGTGGTTGCGAATGTCCTGCAGCTTCTCCTGCAGGAAGGAGATCCTCTCCAAGCCGGTCATTTTTTCCAGGTCGGCTGGGGTGGAGGACATGGCAAAGACACAAGTCACATGACTGCCCTGCCTCATCCCCAACTCGGGGTATAGCAGTGAACCTACAATCAATTGCTAGTCACATTATGATTATGATCGAGTACTACATTTCCATCAAGAATTATTAAAGGGGAAAAAAGCTTCACACTAAACCTGACATGACATCATTTGAGTTGTTTCAATCTTTGGCTTTGTAACTAGCAGATTCTGGAGCTCTAAAATGCAATAAGTTTTGTTCTGTTTGACTAGCTTGGCACTGGGGGGGGGGGATGACACTCACACATCTGAAAGCTCCATTTGTACACACGTGGTGTGCGATGTTGGTGATCCGGATCCCCATGCTTGTGGTATTTGTGGCCAGAAGGGGGCGTCCTTCCGGGAGCCTTTGAGGCGGGAGATTTGGCGCCGTTTTCATTGGTGGACTGGTCCTCACTGTCACTGCTGTGTGCTGTGGGTCAATGAGAAGGGAAAAAGCATGATTGACACTGATCTCCAGCCTATCAGCATGACTACAAAGTGCCACCAACTCCTTAGAGCCAATTTATACTCGACACTTGCAATGCACACGCTTAGGTCTGCTGCTGCTGAGTAAGCAGTGTCGCTACTCATACTTACACGCGTAGTTTACATCAATCTGGAGAATTAAAAGTTATGTCCACCAGGGGACAGTAAGTGACAACCATCTTGGTCGACTCCTTCATATCCAGTCGGACTTGTTAGTATGAGGTCGTGGAATAAAATTTTGAACACTTGCTGCCTCCACAGCGTATTGCTAATTTTGTTAATTTTGCATTTTTCTATATTCTATCCACTGCTCCACTTCATACTGGTACTTTGCCGCTGGTCACTCATTCTTAAAAATAAACCAGATGCTACTTTAATACTAAAACTGTCCCGTATATAATCACAAAGGCCCATGACAAATACTACCCCCAAGGCGAAGCGTTGCTTCCTCGCGTAGGTACACAAACGACACGCGGCAGCCATGACGCATGAGAGAACACGCTGGGCCTTGCAGCCAGCATCCTTCCCTCTCACCTGTTTTGCGACCCTTCTTCGGATGCACGCTGCTGCTCTTGTGGCTGCGTTTGTGCCTCTTCACCGGGCCGCTCTCTTCCGGGTCCTTCTGGCGTTTCTGGCCCCCTGACACCACTGGACACCGATGAAGATAGTCCAACGGTGAGACTGCGTCCCCCGCGACCAGCGAAGCATCGTGCTTAGGGCTGCCGCGGTTAGTCGACGTGGTCGATGACGTCGACGCTGAAAATGCGTCAACACATTTAAAATCAACGCATCGTTTTAAAATTTTTATGAAATTACCATTACGGATTCTAAAACGCTTCGATTCATTATAACAAATTTTTAACAAATGTTCAAATTATGACAAAGTCAGAGGTAAATCCAAGAGCATGCTTCCACACTGACCTTTGACCTCTTGCTCTCCTTCCAGCTGGCTGCTGCTGCTGCTGTTGCAGGACAGGCTGCCATCGAAGGCTGTGCAGGGGGACCCGGCCCCCTCCTCCCGGGGCAACTCCTGCAGCTCCCCACCAAGGCTTTCCACCTCCACAGTGCTGTCCGTCTCGCTGCGGCCCCCCATGCTCTCCTCCTGTGCGGGCTGCGACGGAGACGGGACGACGGGTGGGTCTGCGGCCAGCGGAGGCGGCGGTGGCGGGGGAGGGGCGTGCTCCTGGGTCCGTTTGGGGGCCTCGGTCGTATCGCTACCACCATTGGCTGCCAGAGAAGGGGACTCAGGGGTGGTGGGGGGGGTGTTGAGTACAGAGTTGCTGCCACTGCTGGGAAACTCCTGGGTCCTCTCCGGCTCCTGCCTCTCCTCCTCCCCAGCCGGAATGTTCAGCTGCCCCCGGTCGGCCTTCGGCTCCTCGGGTGCGGGGAGGGCCGGTGGGGGGGAGTTGGCGACCTCTGTGTCCGAGTCGGAGAACAGCTCCTTCAGTTTTTTCTTGGGCCACTGGCCCTGGATGCTAGACCAGACATCCTTCTGGCCCTTAGGCCTGCCCCCGGCGGAGACCCTCTCGTCTGTACTCTGTGACACCTTGGCCCGCTTCTCCGGAACCTCCCAGAACCCAGAGGGACGGCCGGCCTTCACCTTCTCTTTTAGCCCATTGTATTTCTTGGATGGTGAGACCTTGGCTTTGGGACGAGCCTGTTCCCCATCTTGGGCCTCACAAGGAGCACCCCCCTCATCCTCTGAGCTACTACTTATGCCGGATGTGGCATCCCCCACCTCTCCGGGAGCTGCAGTACCATCCTCGAGTCTCTTGGGGGAGCCAGTGGGCAGCCACTCCACAGTCCGGCCCCTGGCACTGCTCTTAGAATGGCTCCTCTGTAGATGTTCCTCAGGGCTATCTGCCTTCCGCTTCCGGGTGCAGATCTCGGCTTCCGGTCCAGGAGAGCCAGCTGGTCTGCACCCTTCCTGGGGGGGCCCGCCCACCCAGGGCTCAGAGTCCTGCAGGGCCTCCTTCCCGTCTTCCTCCTGATGCGCTTCCTCATCCTCTCGGTCGCTCTCATCTGTTGAGATTCCAGAGGCTACAACAGATGTACATTTTTCAAAAATACATTAAAAACCATCATCCAGCGACTGAAGCCGGCCCTCTTCCCGTGCCTCATTAGACATATTTCCCCCGCGTCCGGCCATGGAGATTACCGTGCAGCCCGTTGGCGGCGGAGGAAGCGTCTCCGCCCTTCACCGGAGATGAGTCCGCCCCTTTCTCACAGTTGGCTTCTGGCTTGGAGAAGCCATCGTGGGCGGCACTGGTCTTGGGGGAGCGAAGGGACCGGTTGGGTTTGGGAGGGGTTGAGTCCTCCCTGTCGGACATTCTCTCCAGCCTGTCTCTTTCACTTTTGTTCTGTTGAGAGTCCCATGGAGGGAGCAGAAGCATTAGGTCCATGACCAACCCAACGGCTGACTGATATTCCGTTGAACATGCAAAATAAACCCATTCGTTAAAATAAAAGTCGACCTCTAGGCGCCCTACCTTGATTTTTTTCCGGTGCTTCACTTTTGGCACATTCTTATTGGCAGGCCGCACGATCTTGTCTGCCTTTATCCATTCGTCATATCTGATTGGAGGAAAGAAGGCACAGGATTGGGATCAGTCAACACGACAAAACATGCTCCACGGCGGAAATCGACCCATGCATCAAATTCAAGTACATGCAATCAAACTTGTCACACGCCAAGGAACACGATCAAGTGGTTCAATGGTCCAGTCCAGACCACTGAGCACTTGTGGAAAGAACGAAAACATGTCCGGAACAGCGAGTCACCTAGCTGTTAAGGAGCTGTATATCGACCAAAAGTTTGCCAATCTTTAAAAGGGACCTTCATTTGTACCCTGAAGCTAGGACAAGTAATAGACAAGCAAAACAGTGAAGTACCCACTCAAAGGAAAAAGGGCAATAAAGCTTTTACCCTAAATCTTTTTAGGAGTTATGTATAGGAAAGTCAGATTTTATAACCTTATTTGGTCAAACCGCTAAGACCAGAAGCACCAAGACAACGACAAAAGACAACAAAGCAGAGAAGCCAATTCCCAGCAATACTTCTGAACAGAAGCAGGCGGCGGAACCGAATCGGAGAAAGACAGCTGGCCAACAGACAGCGCACAACGCACACGCTCGCCTCCAACTCATCTGGCAAGACACAAGTACTGCCTCTAACTATGTGAAAGGCGTGAAGGGTGGCCTCTCTGTACAGAACTGCGGAGAAATGCTCAAATGGAGTGAAGTTTTCCTTATACAATGAGAACTGAAGTGAAAGCATCAGGATTTCTTAATGAAGATGAAGAAAATAAATAATGATCCAGCAGTCAGCCATTTTTCAATGTCCCTTTTTGACCAGTAGAGGGCGACAGGGATTAATTTCAGCCTGCTTTCAGTAGGAAACGAGGAAGTGCTTAAGGGAGGTGTGCAGTGACTCGGTGATGCGGCGGAGGGGGGGGGGGGTCCTGTCTGAAGGTAACCCCTGCGGGTGCACAGAGACAAGCAGCGTAAAGCGACCCCCCAGGTGCTGCCTTACCTGACGTTCCAGCCACAGTAGTGCACCAGGTAGAGCAGTTCTCCCCCCTCCAGGTCTGACTCTTTGACAGTGGCCTCGTACGTCTTCAGATTGCGGCCTCGCCCATACCTCACCTGCACCTTCATCCCTGGGGGGTAACACTCAAACTCCTCCCCTTCCCCCTCCTGACTGCTGTCATCCCTGCAAGAAAGACAGTTGGGCACTCCCTCATCTGGCCCCTTCTGGCACACCCACACCCCCCCAACCCACCCTCATGGCACCCAACCTTACTCCCTGTCTAAAAGGCCACAATGGGGTCATCAGCCTGCATCCTATCCTTGCTCTAGCTCCACCCTAGTCCCGCCCTCCCCTTCTCCCCATTGGCTGACTTTCTCTCACGCCCACAACACTACTCTCTTCCTACATAAATTCATGACTTAGGTTTATGGACTGCTTTTTAAATACTTCCATATAAACTGCTAAACATATACTATCCATTTTTATCACTACTGTGGGAGGGGGTGCTTTTGTAAGCTTTCAAAGTTAAAGCATGGGTGGGGGGGGGCAGGTGGGGTGCAGTATGGAGAGTTAGCAAGCCAGCAGTGGGAGGGAACACTCTGCACCCATTTTACAAAGCAAAGCGTGACAGTTGCAAGTGCCAATGGGAGGGGCAGATCAACATAAATAGGATGTGTGACAGCTTCCGTTTCACTCAGGTGACCTCACTGCTACAAGCTAGCTGTGCCAACAGGCCTATGATCAACTTGCAAGACAGCCGCCGCCCCCCCATCACCACAGCCTGTGGCTGCAGGTTCGAGTCCCAGAAGTTCTGCTGCAGCCCTTGTCCTGCACTAATATTCTGTCCACAAGTAAATTGCCCACTAGCAAAAACATAAAGCAGCTCTGGAGGGTGATCTGAGTGGATTTAAATGCAAATTGTTGTTTGGACAAGCAATGCACATAAATTATGAACCAATCAGAGCCTCCCCTGCCCGCACACAGTACGCTCTGACACAGCCATCCTGAAAACTGAAATGCCACCGCTAAATCCAGAACAAGAAACGGGTACCGGTGGCGGGGGGTGGGGTGTCGCCCTGTTGACCGTTGGCCCTCGGATGACCCGGAAGATGTTGCAGACAGTCCATTTCCTCTCCCTCCCACATCTAGACATCTCACTACTAACATCTCCACGGCAACAGGCCGCGTCGCCGTCCGCTGCGGCCCTGGCCTGTCCCATAAACCACTAAGCAGAATCTCCTTGGCGATCACCGCGGAAACATCGCTCACCACATTGACCGATTTCAGGGCTGGTTCGGCAAGAAGGCGGAAGTGCGCGTGCGGTTCGAGCCGACAGCCAATGGAAACAACCCCAGCCGGCCAATTAGAGCGCAGCCTTTGCAGTGAGCAGGAGCTCAGAATCCAGCTAAGTCAGAGACGGAAGCCAGGGTAAGAGGCTGAGATCATGGAGCGTGATGAGGGCCGGCGGCCAGAGCAGAGAGCCCTGGCACTGGGAAGGGCCACGGGGGGCGGAGCCAGACCCTGCTAGGCCCCCGCTAGCACTCGCCAGCACCCATCTGGGCAGAAGAGGTTCCAGCGCTGCCCAACTCGGTTCCAGATTTTGAGTTCTGTCAGTAGTTTCGTCATGCGGATGGAAAGCTGAAGCGTCGAGCACGCCCAGAGCAAAGGGGAGTTGAAGCAGGACCCCCACCCAGCCAACACCACCCCCCTCAGAGCCGCCTGGATTCTCTTGGGGCCGGGCGACCCTCAGGACACCCACTTACCCTGACTTGTCCTGCTCCTCCTGCTCTTCCTCCTGCTCCTCCTCCTGGTCCTCCACCAAAGGCTCCTGCTTGACAATTTCTTCCCGGGGGCCCAAAGGCTTTTCCTCATCCTCCTCTTCGCCCCCCACCGGTCCTTCACCCCTCTGCTGCTCCTCAGTCTCCGGGCTCTCGCCCTCGGCCTCGCCGGGCCCTGCTTGGCTCAGCCTGGCCTCCGTCTCGCCCTGTGGGGAGAGTTCTGGTGATTCTCACAGACGCGATGCTCTCTGGAGATACTGACTCACCTTTATGCGCATCTGCAGCCATTAGAATGACATTTTTTTTACTTAGTTTTTTTTTAGAGGCTGCTGGAAAGTCATCATACTTAGCTTTATTTTTTTCTATGGCAGCGTCCCATGAGGTTACTGCTGCTGTACATTTAAGGGGCACGTTTAATCAATACAAGATCATGCTGTATAAATGGGTGTTTGAAAGTAAATGGCCAGCTAAAATCCACGTTACTTCTTTAGCAGAGACTTTTATGCAAAGCGATGTACATTTTGTGAGAAAGCAGGGTCAGACAGTCCCTGGAGCAAATGTGGATTAGGCCGTATTCAAGAGTCCAACGGTAACGTCACTCTCAGTAGGTCACCAGTTCGAATCCTACAGTCGGCAAAGATACAGAATCTTAACCCCCTGAGCCGCACTAAACTTCAAACTGCTTAAGCGGACGGTAAGCTAACCAAATGCCTCCTCACGGGGCACGGGGGATGCTGGGGGGTTGGGGAATGCTTACCTTGCATACAGTAGACTGTGTCTCGCTGGTCTGGCTCTCAGTGCCAGGCCTCTGCTCCTTTGACTCCGCCCCTTTACTCGGCATCGCGGGGGCATTACTCCCCGCCTCCAGCTCCGCCCTCCGCTCCAGCTTGTGGGGGAGATCCATCCGGAAAGAGATGCCGGCGGAGGTGCAGTACTCCTCGAAGCCGTAGAGGTACCTAAGGACCAAAGACCAAATCAGACAAAGCGGCCGACCAGGTCATCCCCTCCTTATGGGGCAGGGCCTTCCTTACTTGACCTCATTTATCATGGGAATGAATCATGCCGTCCCGACGCTCGCGGGAGAATCCCGGCACGTGCCGACAGCTTTCCGAGCCGCCGCCTGGGCCGGCCAGCTGGAAGCGGGGGCACCCGGCGGGACGGGACCCCATCCAGCACTGCCGGCCGGTTCCGACTGGTGCCGAGCTGCCGCGAGGACTGAGGCATAGAGGGGCTCTTGTTGTTGGGATCGCGTGTGTGTCACTGGGGGGGGGGGGTTGAAAACTGGCGGCACAGTCTGCACGCAGCTGCTTAACGGTACCCAGCTGGCGACCGTCCACCAGTCTAACGCCAACTTCTCCAAAGAGGCTTCACCCTCATTAAATGGGGGGCAGACTTCGGCCATGGTCCCCCATCACTGTATAACACAGTGCTGGCTTTGGGTGGGGGGCGGGGGAGGGGCTTACTTTCTATAGGCACACTTGACGTTGTAGCCAGCCGCAGAATTCAGCACCGGTATCCCCAAGTCCTGGTAGACTTGCTTCCAGACCGAACCACTGTCAATCTAGGAGGGAGAAAAGCACTTCAGGTCCTTTGCAGGGCCCAGGACTGGCCGAAAAGAACAGAACCTCAGCGGTCGGACACTCACATTATCGAACCCCCCCAGTTTGTGCACTAGCCGGTAGAGCTTGAATAGGTTGAGGTTCCTGTAGCCCAGCACAGGTCTCTTATTGATGGGGGTACCTAGAGTCAAACAGACATGGTTAAAGGTGCCAAATCCGGCAGCCACGGCAACGGATCTCCCGGGCGACTTGCAGCCAATCAGATCGCGGACTCACCCCGGTCCTCCATGAACTTGTACAGCTGCTGTACGAAGTTGTCTCTCTCTTCAGGGAAGGGCTCCACTTCCTCCTGTGGACAGGAAGTGGAGAGCAGGTGACCTCGGGCCGCCCCCTCACTCCAGGGTCAGCCCCTTCCCCTTGGTGGGGAAATGAGGCAGGCAGTGGGCATGTTTACAAACCCAACCCCCCCCCCCACAGATGTGCACGAGTAAAGGAAAAGTGGCTGGCAGAGTTACAGTCTTTTAACCACACAGCGGGAGGGGAGGGGTGCAAATTATAGAACCGCGAGTGCAGAAGGACCATGATGTTTTTCTGGAGCAGAAAATGACTAATGACGAGTTGTAATGTAAAGGACTTCAAAATGAGGAATGTGCTGCTTCTGATACACAAACCCTTCTCATTTTGCAGAAGCACTTTCCATGACCCCCCAGGACCGACGTCAATGTGCCACCATCCTCCCATCTAACCCCCCCCCCCCCCACCCAGAAACGCTCGCAGTTCCTCACAATCCTCCTTTGGTCTAACTACTTGCTGACTTGTGTAATAAGTAATGGGTTATGGAAGCTGGGCTGGGGGGGGGTGTTCTGTTAAAGATGCTGTCCCCCCCAAAAAAAAGACATTTCCTGAAAGTGTGGAAAAAAAAGGCCAAAATTACACCAGCAGGGGGAGTAGGGGGATTCCCCGCAGCGTGATGTCAGATTTACGCTGGGGTTCCCCGAAGGAGGGAATACCAGGGCAGCTTCTGCGGATCTCAGCCGGCTGAATTCCGTAATCTTGTTTTTAAATTTGCCCGAGAACTTTTAAATACCCCCCCCACAGAACATCTGTATGCCGTAAAAACACAGCTGAACTGTCGCTAAGGAGATTCCTAACTGAAGACTCGCGGCGGCCGGGGATTAGCGTTTTGCCTCTTCTCCGTCGAGTTCTGCGAGAATCACTTCAACCTAGCTGCCGCTTAGTTTTACACCGATTTATACAACTTCCGTAAAACCGCTGGGCCCCGACGCCCCACAGCACGCAAGCCGGACAGCACCTCCTCCCCCTCGCTGCTGGCGTCCTCCTCGCGTTCTTCTTCTTCGTCGCCCTCGTCTTCCTCACTGCTGGAGCTCTCATCCTTCACCTCCGTCCTCCAGGTGTTGGGGACCGTGCCCCACCGCTGGAAGGCCAGTGCCCCTTCCAGGACTGGCGCGTAAAAAAAACACAGAGAGAGAGAGAGAGAGAGAGAGAGAGAGAGAGCGAGAGAGAGAGAGAGAGAGGGGGGGGTCCATTACGGCGTCGCCCAGAGGGCGATACGGTGACTTCAGACCCCTGGTGGCTGGATGGTGTTAGCAATGCCTAACTGGAGAAAGTAGCTATAGCGGCCTGATAAGGCCACATTGTAATAGCAGGATCTGTTCTGACTCGGTGAATATCGGCTGTCAATGAGACACAGTCACTTTTTTAATAGACTGTGGCAGTTGACAATGAACGGCTCTGGATTCATCATTTTCTCTAGAGTGGCTTTTAGGCCTGAGAAATGAGCCTTTGACGAGCATTCCTACCGGAGCAGGTTCTTAGTGATGCAGCCTAAACGCATTCATAATGTTAAGCTCTCAGATGTGCAAAAAAATTATAGGCACTTTGAGGAGTTTCAGTTCATACCCAAAATGAGGGGAGGCAACACTCTGTGAATTTAAGTAAAGTTTTATCAGTTTTTACAGTATTGTGCCTCAGTATCTATTGCTATTTATTATTCACGCTTGCCTAACAGACTTTGGACATAGAGAACAATTCTGAATGTGAAAAACAGACATGGAAATTCTGCCAGTGGTCTTTTTGGACATACACAACACAGCTATCCCATAATGCCTCTCTCTCCGTCACGCCATGCAAATCCCACCACAAGGGGGCGGCCTTTCTTACCCTGTCTCAGCCCGGAGTCTGCTTTCGGTACTGACTCGCTGTCCAGTTCACGGATGTCCTTGTGCAGCACAACGGAGCTGTCGCGCGCACACACACACACACACACACACACACACACACACACACACACACACACACACACACACACACACACCCCCACACAC
>JAODLC010000065.1:5376637-5399990 GCA_026781145.1 Hippopotamyrus pictus | reverse complement strand
CGCGCGCACACACACACACACACACACACACACACACACACACACACACACACACACACACACACACACACACACACCTCCCATCAGACTTAATGACAACTATTTTAAGTGAGGTTCATTATAAAACATTAATTTACACAGAATGCTACTGAGAGATGTTAAAATGTTAATTTGGATTTCATTATACTGAGGTTTAATTAAGTAAGACTGAATATCATTTTATTCCATCAAAGGCTACTCACATTACATTTATAACATTCAGCTTAGAGCAATATATGTTGAAGTGGAAAGCCTGAGACTAGGGGGGATTTCATCCGCTCTCTAAGCGTATCACTGCTGAAGTACACCAAGGGCGCCTAGTTCGGCATTCAGACACCTCCTGGTTTTGTTCAGTTTCACTACAGACACGATTAGCGGCAGGATACGTTTTTCAGCTCTTGGGAATGACTCTCGTTATGGAGCAAAACGTAGTTGCGCCAACAGGCATCTCGGGGTCGGTAAGCAACGACCGGCATCGTGTGATGAAGTGGGAATAGGTGCTGAATATAACCTCACTGCCTTCATAAAACAGGACCAACGGCTTCCTCTCTCTTTAATATCTTTAAGAATGCGCAATTTAAACATGCACTTCTGCTCCAAAGGCCCATATCTCCCATCTCATATTTTCCTTATATTTATACTTTTATATCATCATCCCAGCAGGTGGCGCTAGAGGTGACCAGCTTAGAAAATGCCAACACGCCACTACAGCCAGCTGTCTGGGTTGGCTGTTATGTTCTTCCTTAAAACAGCAGATCAGAGTCGGGGGCGGGCGGGGGGGAGTAGCTGACACGTACGGTCACACA
The DNA here is from genome assembly GCA_026781145.1 of Hippopotamyrus pictus. Lineage (NCBI taxonomy): Eukaryota > Metazoa > Chordata > Actinopteri > Osteoglossiformes > Mormyridae > Hippopotamyrus > Hippopotamyrus pictus. The sequence continues at coordinate 5,399,145 of JAODLC010000065.1, read as the reverse complement.
GATTTCGATCGCTCACCTTGACTGTCCGGCCTGTAACTCAAATCTACCCTGGGGATATCGGAGCCCCAAATAGTGTGACCATCAGCCATTTGTCAGGGGCTGGGGGTGAGGACCCTGCCTCATTTGTCCCCCACACCGGGCCTTAGCGTCAAACAGACCCAGACCTGGCGTGTCCGTTGGCCTCCGGCGTACTAGGAAGGCCCAGAGCGCCCCCCCCGGCGAGCAAGGGGAAATCCTGGCATCGCCATGTCCACACAGCTGGCATCTCGCAAAGCCTTTGTCAAATCAGAGACAGTGCCCCCCGCCCCCCCCCCACGGTTACACCCCGTTAGTAATGTGATTTCCCTCCTTTCCAACGTGATTCTCTTCCCGGGCCGCTAAAGTCAGGTGATCACACGCGACAGAGGGATGTGAAAAACACCTGGACTCACAATTTGCCGTCCTTGAAGGAGCGGATGAAGACGCTGTCCTTCTTCATGGAGACGTCCTCGCTGCAGTCGGGGGAGACGACCTTATTTTATAGTCGGGGGGGGGGGGGGGGGTGGGGGTCAGAAAACATTTGTTGTTAATGGACTGGAGCAGCATGTAAATAAGAAAAGACTGAGGAGCCCAAATCCCTCCCCAGATAAAAGGGCCCCCCCCAACCTGATGCTAAAACCAGAGGGTCACATTCCCACCATCCCACTAACTAGGGTAAATGCTAATTAAGATCCTGACGCCACCCCCCCCCAATATACCACCAGCCATCTGCCCGCCCGTGCCAGGCTTCCAATGCCACCCGACAACTCTCCCGGCACCCGCACGCCATGGCCCGGCCTCGGTCGGGGGTGGGGGAGTGAGGATGCCAAAGAACTCAAGCCAGAGGGAGCCCCAAGCTCCGGGAGGAACAATTAACCAGAGCGGGGGCGTCGTCCCGGGCGCTGCCAGCACCCCGGCGGGCAGATACAGCGCCCAGAAAACCAGTAAGACCATTTTACCTTCTGCGCAAGTGACAGCATTTGGTTGTTAACGTCTGGGATTGATGGCATCATGTTATACATCATATATAGGTCAACGGGTGCCGCAGTAGGAAGCGAAGTTCGGAGGAGGGACGCTGCTGTTGTATTAGCTGTTTAAGAGATTCTTGGCTGCATAGACAGTGTGAAATCTGAACTTCTGAGGATCGCCAGGAAGAAAAATGCACGACATGCAGAGAGACGTCCTATCCAGGCCACCGCATCACAAAGAGAGAACCTTCGGGGCCGCCACTGTCACACTATGCTGGCATCAGTAAGCGGGCTGTTTCCACGGAGACGGTCACTCGTAAACATTTATCTTATGCAGCCCGCCCACCAAATTCAAATCAAATAGATCCACAACACGACAGACAAGCGATCGGGAATGAGAGCACGCGCATGTGTGGGCCATTTTGAGTTAAACTCTTTTAAAATGTCACGACAGGCAAAAAAATTTAAAATTCTGGCTTGGGCAGCGGCGGCTGGTTCCCGAAATCGAGCGCGAGACAGCCCAGCCGGCAGGGCCTCGTCAGGACGCACGGCAGAGCCTGATGCCTCGCCATCTCCCCGCACCATTGACAGATCCCCACATAACGACAGGGGACAGCTCCCACGGCTTCAGAGAGCTGGCTCAGACGCCGGTCTCACCAGAGCCGGGTACCACGTCGTCCTCTTCTTGTCGCCGGCGGTCACGCTCTCCACGCACACCACCTTCCCCAGCAGCTCGTCATTCAGCCGCTGGTCGGCCTCCTCTTCCTCGCTGGAAGATGACGTGGTCTCATCCTCCTGACTGGGGTGGGAGACCGGAGACAGCAGGGCATGCTGGGTAAGATGGCTGTTCCCCTTGTCATAGCTGGCCCACCATACGGTATGATTACATCACATCTTATTTTCAAGCGCCGCCTATTTATTTATCTGTTTGTTTCTTATAAGCACCAAGGCTCACTGCCGAGGAGGGGGCTTGTCCTGGTGGGCGTGGCCTAATCAATTCTGATTATGCTCAGGAGTAGCTCCTCCCCCAGTCCCGCCCTCTCTGTCCCAAAGACTCATCTGCTGGCATCGACACAACTGGGCCCCTCCCACTGCTCTGGGGCACGTCAGGCTCATCCTGTACACTCATCGCTCATTAGGACACCGATTCGCACCCCCCCCACCCCCATCTGTGGCCAGTCACTCCCAATTGGCCCATTCCTAAGCGGCGACTCACAAGCCACTTTCAATTAATGGGCAGTGCGCTCGCAGCCGGCTGGGCAGATGCCCCCCCCACCCCCGCAGTCACGGCTCGGCACTCGTGTAAACAACGGCTAATAAGCGGCGGCGGCGTGGCCAGCGAAGGGCCTGCCGCTAATTATCCACGTAATGGGACGAGGCGCTGCCTGATGGCAACGACCCCCTGGCAGAAGTCCCCGCGCCCCGTCAGCTGACAGCTGCCCCTCATGATGTAAATCTCAGCCCCCAAACTGGGGGGGGGGGCGCGCTAGAACAGCTTCAACCACTGAAGCTGGCCCCGAAACGCCATCTGGCCACCATTAACACACGAGACCCGTGGCTTCTGTCCCACATGCCCCCCCACTGTGCGGGGGGGGGGGGGGCTGGGGGCTGTCCGCCTGGATGGAATTTCATAAAGTTTACAGGATTTGTTTTTTTTTTTTTTTTTTTTTACAATACGATGAACCAAAAAAAAAATTATCTGGAACTAAAAGCCTTAATAGAGCTGGCAGACCCCCCCCTGGGGGGCATATTTGTTTTTAAATAAGCCATCTGACACACCAGTAGCAGGAAGGACCATTTCACAGGCCGCTATGTGCTTTGTGTTCAAAGTCCTCGCGGGGAGATGGACCAATCACTGAATGCCCTCCGTATTTCCCAGAAGGCCCATGTGTCTCCACAGAATCCTCACACATGACCACAGAGAACCCAGCTGCTGTGACCCCCTCCGGCCCAAGGGGGGTAGCAAATCCACCCAATCACCATAGATACGTTCAGCTAGCAGGTGGCTAACCCGCTCCCCCCCACCCCCAAACCCTCCACTAAACTTTTCAGCTCCCCATAGTCCAACATTTTTACCCTTTTTATCCTCTCGTTTGTTGATAAAATAATATAAGCTTTGAAAAGAATAAAAATGAACTATATACAGCAGGACATAAGCGATCCGGCGGGTTAGGAGTCAGAGTGGGGGCACCGGGGGCCCAGAACTCACACTGGGTTGGAGCGCCGGCCTCGGCTGCCCTTCTTCCCGATGACTGGCGTTCCAAAGTGCTCGGGGTTCGTCAGGGGCAGTCGGTCAAGCGTCTGAAATTGGGGGGGGGACACTGTGACTGGCCGGAAGACTAAATGCTAATGGGTGCTACTGCAAGAAAGTGGGGGGCACCTGTTCCTATTGGTTACCCACAGTCACATGATGAGCAGCCACTCTTTGGGTCACCTACACATTACCCCCCTCAAGCAGCAAATGTGTGCAGCCGTTTCCATAACAGCAACATGCTTTATGACACCAAAACCAAGGACGGCCCGGCTTCAGAAAGCTTCGTCTGAGAGGCGGAACATTCCAGAGCCAGTTAAGCGTGAAGCTGCGGCCCGCAGCCACATGCTAACGAGGCCCCCGTAAGCCTCGTAAACATCGGGGGGGGGGGGGGGGGGCTGCCTCCCGCCAACAGGCTCACCTCGCTCTCTGCAAAGTGGCGGGCTCCCTTCAGGCACAGCGAGGAACGCCTCAGGGTCTTCTCGTCGCCGTCGTCGAACACTGAGGGGGGGGGGGGCAGAGACGCTTAGGTGAGGATGTCGGCCTTAAGAGCGCATTGGTCACATGAAAGCGGCAGAGAATCCCCCCCCCACCCCTTACCAACTGTGTACAAGCTGGCGTCAGTCAGTTTGTTGATGGTGGCCTCTTGATACGTCCCATCCTGGTTCCGCACCTCCACCACCGCTCCTACCTGTCCGAAGAGACGGCGGGAAAGAGGATCAACAAAAACAAACGAGTCAAATGGCCACGCCCACCGCGTCGCGTCGTGTCTCCGTGCCTGACAGCCGCCGTAATCTCCTGGCTCACACAGCCGCTCTGCCTGAGCCAAATACAAACTGGTGAGCCTGAACTCTGCTGCTTAGGACGTCAGAATGAGAGAGGGAAAACATACGCGGGATTTGTCATGGCTGCGGAAGGGTGACGGGTGCCAGCCGGCCCCTCTATAACGTCTCAGCTCGGCATTATGGGAAAGACGGGACCAAAGGAGGCAGGTCACCGGCAGCCAGGACCCGATGTTACCCTGACAGGGCGCGTCCATGACTCAGGGATGCCGCTCGGGGCGGATTTTACGGCTAAAATGAGACAGATTTTTAGTTCGCTCTGTTGATATTTAATGCCAAAGACAGATTTTCATCTTCAACATGTAATCCTTTAGGAATCAAAATTGTCATAAGTAATCTGAAACAGTGGTGACAGAATTAGCTGATTGACCAGTTTTATTGTGGGGACCCCCCCCCTCCCACTCAGTATGGGCGAGATTTAAATATACCGATATGCAATATCAATATAGCGTTGCTTTTACTTTTGGGAAAAAAAAGTATAAAAAGTGGCATACATCGTGGTATAGTGTATGGAAGATATGATGGTATGAAATACTCTACACTCCATAGTCTAATGAAAAAAATTATTGGGCAGAACTGATGAACTGGGACGAATGGAGGAGAAGGACCAATGACAAACCAGCTGCCCACTGACCGTGAGCCAATGACGAACCAGGAAGTCAAAGGGTAACAGGAAGAGGCCCCTGGAAAACCTACCTTCAAAAGCCCTCTGATGTTCTCGTCGTGAACCTCCACAGTCGACGAATCCAGCTTGAAGGTCGCCTGGGAGACGGGAGCACGGAGGGCGAATGAATAAATAAGGATGCTGATGTTTCTTTTTTGAATATAAAGGCGGAGCCCGCATCACCCAGAATCTCGCCAAGCCTGCGCCACGCAACGGCGTCGCTAGAAACCCTTGGCTCCCAAACAAAACGCCTTGGGCCCCCTGCTTGGGCTGGCACTTTTAAGCCAAAGAAATGCAGGTTCCGCTTAGTAAATTTTGCCGATTGGGGGTTGGGGTTCCCTCAGAAACTTCTGCCAGCCAGGGGGGCCTCTGGCAGTAAATTCTGGGGCCCTTATACAGTGCTGGGCCCCCCTCAGTCTTCCAGAATGTGTAATCACAGAGTTAAAAGGGCTTGCCATGCAAAGACCTAAGCACTGGGGCCGTACCTATCCCACAGGGCAGGGAATGATCGGCAAATCGAAGGGCACACACCCCTATGCTGAACCAGAGGAATGTTTTGGCCCCTGTGGCTGTTTCTCAAGCAAAGTGACGAGTAAAGATTAAGATACTTTTATTCGCCATTTAAATAAGAGCAGGCCGGTGACCCTGGGGCTGATCTCACGGTTAAGGGTCTCGATGGCACGATTACTCTGCTGGGATTAGAACCCGCAACCTTGCAGCCAAGGGCACCGATTCCCAACCCGAAGAGCGAAATCCCGCCCACAAACATACCGCCGCCATCTTCTAACACAACAACCGTGGGCGGAAGCTAAAAATAAATGTGTTTATATGACATAAACATCAGTAAATTAAACATTGACAATGGAAACCAGCACACAAAAATTCTCATTAAAAATAGCTGAATAGTCAGTTTCATGACATAACGTCACAGTTAACTAACAGCCAAAACAAGGTCGTTTATTTTATTAATTTTGTCCCCCCCCCCAGCAAAGCGAATAGGTGACCCATGCCGATGGTATTTTTTCCATTTCGGATTGGTCATATTCGCAAATTTCGTCGAGGCACCAGATGGGTCTTGCCCTGCCTGTGCCGCCGCCGCAGTGAGGAGCCAGCCCTACACTCCGGGCTGCAGGGACCGTCTCACATTTCCCTGACGCTCGATAAAGCGGGGGGACGACGAGCTCCCCCGCCCACAACCTTGGGGGACCGGGTCGTGTACGAGAAAAGGGCTTGGATCACCTTGACAAACCGGATCAAAAGCTGAGTTGTGTAGCATTTATCAATAATCCCCCCTCAATTATGTTGTATCCCTGCACTCGTTGCTTTAATTTTTCATTTTTTTTAATGTTTGCATTTTTTTATTTGGCTAAAAAAAAAAAAAAACAAAAAAAAAGTGGGTAAGCCTTCTCCTGTGGTGATCGACACATCCCTCCCCCAGATGACGGCTGTGCACAGCTTAGAGTAGTTAGGCAGCCCTGTCAGACACAGAGTGTGTAGATTTATTTAATCTGTTCTTCAAACACACACGAAGTCTGCAGCATATGGCTGGGACAGCTCCGACATGGAGAGAGATCAATACATCACAGGGGGGTGGAATTAACTTAGCCAAAACAGCCCCAAACCAGCAGCCGGACGCTGTGACGACGCCCGACCTCAGTCGCCCTTCTGTAACACCCCCGAATGCTCAGAAAGGGACAGGACAGCTTTGTGGATTGTGGAAGGACATTAAAGAGCCCATTTGCCAACTATTTAAAACTCCCATTCCTTCCTTATTAATGCCTGGCAATTTCATTACAGAATTAGCGTGAGTCATTTCTGGGGCTCGGTTACTCATAATCCCGTAATTACGCGGCGCTGTCCTGAGCTCGAATCGAACACGGCTTGAAAGAGCTTCATCTGAGGCACTGTCAGCCGTGCAGGGGGAAAAATAATAATAATCGAGTTTCCTACAGCCCTGAGGGAAATCTCCAGTGGGGGGGGCATCTGGGAGTTGGCTACAATGGGACTGGTCTGGGTTTCACTACACCAGAGGCTGTTGCAGATGCCATCTGTGTCTTTCGAGTGCGTGTGTGTGCGTTTGAGGGGGGTCTTGCTTTTCATCTCCCCCTCCTCTTCCTGTGTGACCAGTTGAAGTGTGTTTCATGCAAAATGAGCCTCCGATCCACTGGGCGGCGCCACCAACTACCGGCGATGCAAGTCAGGCTGGCTTACCTTGACTTTCACCAACCGCTTGGCCGTCTTGATCTTGGCCTCGCAGAAGGCGCCGCGGTACTTGGCGCTGACATCAGTGCCGACGGTCAAATAAGGCGGCTCCTCTATAGTCTGAAACAGAAGCGGGAGGGTGAGCAAATAAAAGGCGGGGGGGGGGCATGGTAAGACATCACACACAGAGACAGCCCAGAGACATACCTGCACCAGAATCAGCAAAACATGCAGCCACATTAATTAGTATGTGTACAATTAAGAGGTCCGCGCTCCTCACGGCAGAAAATAAGGAAGCGATCGCAGTGCTTCCAGGAAGTTGTGAGGGATCCTGTTTCCTCAAACGGAGGCAGTGCAGTGCCGAGAGCCCAGCGGAGACATTATTCATCACTTAGGCGCTACCATGGCTAAACACGCCCACTCCCCCGTCTCCATTAGCCCTCCTGCCCATGGGAGGCTGCAGACGGCTGTTTTTGCTGGATGGTAAAAGGCGTAGAAGACAGGAACACGGGAGCCTAGCAGAATGAGTGCCCGTGTCCCCTCCACTGACCTCACTGACAATGTCAGTCAAACGCTAAGCGCAAACTCAAGGTTGACATCTCCGTGGGGCTAAATATTCTCATCGACGCCCCCCTCCCCCGCCATCTCCCCCCACCACAGCGATTCCTCAAAAACAAACACCCACTGGTGTGACCCCACAAAAAACAAGTCTTAAAAAACACTTGGAAAAGTTGTGACAAGGCCAAATCATCGGTGGTGAGAATCAACGGCACCTCCCACAAATACGGAAGTGAAACACTGTATGTGTCTGAGCCAAAGAGAGAGAAAACGCCTCTTAAAATGAAACAGAATTAAATATGGAGGAGGGATAGACACACAGTGTGGGGAAAACCCTCTTTCCTTGTCCCAATTTGAACTCTGGGCTTCACCGTTACACTCCTCTGTTTCTTGTGTCCGGTGCCTCTGTTTAAGCAGACGAGTCCATCCAGATGTAACTGAGCTGATCAGACAGACATATAAATCCCAGAGCCGGGCGGCTTTCAGCACCGACACCGCCGACAGCTGCCATGTGCTCGCATGTTTACAAATCCGCACATACTGTGTTGTATAATTGCTGGTCCCTTGGGGTATTATTGGTGGGGTGGGTCAGGGAGACAGACAGCGAGGTTCTCTGATTCCCTGCAGCATTAACTATGAGCCATTTTCAGTCCTAGAGAGTTCAGTCATTTTAATGGGTGTTTCAACCAAACAACAGGCTTGAGCATTGATCCTAAACACTGCAGAAACACTGCGGTCCTTTTTAATACGGTTTAATTATGGTATCAGTTCCGATTAGAGGTTTAATCAACACGTTACACTTTAACAAATGATTTTATCAGACAGTCCGTGAAGCAAGGGCCGTGCTCAGTGCTCCAACGGTAAAATCACGCTGCTGACTCCAGGATTCGAACCCGTGACCTTCCGATCATACGCACAGCACCCTAACTCACTGAACCACACACCACCCAAGTATATAATCCACGCTCAGCTACTTCGGTTAATTGTGCGCCGGGCATACAAACCACGAAGCGTGACACTACCTGGATCACTGGTGCCCGCCTGTGTATATATGCTCATGAATATATTAACTTCGGTGGCTGGGGGGGGGGGGGGTCAAACCCTCATTTTTACACTCAGTATGTGTACAGTCATCACACAGAGGTAAACAAAGTCCAAACCATGAATGAACGCTTATCACCTGTTTCTGTTTACTAAAGGCAATGAGAAGCAAGATGCCATAGGGGACAATGAGGGGGTAGATCGGCATCCCAAAAGGTGGAATTAAGTGTCCTTCCGGTGACGGGCCCTTTGGTTCACTTTCAAAGAGCAGACAATGTGCGACTGCGTTATATTTAGACCAAGATGTCTGGAGTACGAGATGGCTATCTTCAGTTTCATGTCTGTACTTGTTCTGTCGTAAACACAAAAACAGCATCCATCCATCCATCGTGGGCGCTTATCTTGGTCAGGACCACAAGGGGTCAGGTGCATCTCAGGCAGCACTCACTTTATTAGATACACCTGCTCCTTAGTGCAAACAGCCTGCTTCTCTAATCAGCCAATCATGTGGCTGCACCTGAACACATACAGCCCACTGACAGTCAGGAGGTTCACTTACACTGTGGCTAAGATGCACGATTTCAGTGACTTTAAACTCAGCTTTGCCTGTCATTGTCAAACGTGGCATCTCAGAAACAGCCCCGCTGCAGGGACTGTTATGCGCTAGTGACCGGAGTTTAGAGGATAGTGCAGTAAACCAAGAACACTAAGCCACTCGGTGCTCTGCTGAAAATTCTCTGGTAATGAGAGGTCAGGGGAGAATGGTCACAATGGCAAAAATAGCAGCTCGCTACAACACTAAAGGGCAGGATGTCTCTCCAACCATTAAAGTGGCTCTGGAGACAAAAGGGGGTCCTACCCGGTATTATGTAGGGGGTACCCGAGAAAGTGGCCAATGGGTGTGGATCACTTGGAATAGAGAGCGGAAAACAGCCAATAAGAGCTCAGCTCTGGCGGGACGTCGCTCGAGACTACTGGACAGGCTTCCTAAGTGACCACCTGAAGAAGGAGCGGGCGAGGCTTTCAAAAAGGCAGAGGAGGCCAGTCAGAATCATTGAAAATATAAGACAAGTTCTGATTGGCTTAACACTTCGAGATTTCACACATCTCATTTCGTAGCTGATGCTCACAGTATTTTAAAATGTAGAAAATAGTTAAAAGAGCCCTCCTCCGAGTGGGAGTCCAAACCTGACTAGTATTGTGTTTATATTACGCATCCCAGATGTCAGGGTGCAACCCAGGACGGGATTCCCGTAGCCACAGCCAGCCTCAGGCTGAAACAAACAGATCCCTAACAAATGAGCTTTCTTCATACTCAAATCAGTTTGGATACTTAGAATCAATAATTACTGGGAGGCTGTGTGGTTAGTACATGCGCCCGTACTGCACTGGTGCATCATGGGAAAAAGCGCTTTCTAAGTAACCAAAAATGCACTTCTCTGAGTACAAACACCGTCAAGCCTGGGAACTTTTGGGTTTCATAAGCCAAAAGCCACTGACCGTTTTATGAGGGAACGGTTACCTGGCAGTAAAGGGGCCCCAGACATCAGATGCAGAGCCCCGAACAGGCAGGGCGGCGCACTCAGAAAAACAAAGGTGACACCCTCTCGACCTGGCTCCCCCCGCTATTAAATTCGGCAAGTGGTGGGGTGGGGTGCCCCCATGATATATTAAATAAAATTTTTGGCAAGAGTTTAAAATACCGTGACACGGCAAAATGACTGCATTGCCATCATACGGCCCAAGCCATCGGAGCTGGGGGCCAGAGAGCGACAACCTGAGCCTAAGCTGTGGGACTGTAACAGAGAATGAGCCAGGGTGGGGGTGGGTGGAACTGTACCAACTGAAAAGACAGGCAGCTATAACAGTCCCTCAATCCCCCCCCATACTCTGTAGTCTCGGTCTCTCTCTCTCTCTAATAGTAACTCCTGAAGTGTAGGTCTCAGTTTACACCACCCCAACTGTTTACAGCGTGAGGAGCAGCAGCCGGGGGGGCAGGGGGGGCGACCCGGAAGTCAGATCTGTGGTGCTGACCTGAATCAGTACTTTATTTTTAAATGTTACATGCAAATTAATAAAATCCAAAGGCAAGATAAATGTTTAAATTCCAGATGGGACAAAATACCATATATATTGACTGTAAACTCTGCAGGGTGATAAACTCAATATTTGGTGACTTTCAGAGGGAGAGGATTTTTTTTAAACTTTCCTAGAGAGTATAACGCTGCACGAGCGTGAAGCCGCTTCCCGTCTTTTCTGACGGATCTTCTGGAGCTCCATGATGCTTTGGATCACATTCCCACTGAGATGCTCATCCCCCCATGAAGCACCCGCCCGCTGATGCTTTATACCACCCGGTTTTCCCTCAATCTGGGGGAGAGGGGTTTCATGTTAAGACCAAGCTGGGCTTGGCTGTTATTACAATAATAGGGTATATGGTATTTTTTTTTTGGGTATACCGCGGTATTCTCAAGTTATTGTGGGGGACCCCCTCCCCCCTGCTTGGTAAATTGTATCATGGGAAGTTCCTTCCGAGCCCTGGCTCAATGTAACGCTCTGCCACTTCTATCCAGAGCTACAAACATTCTTCAGAAAAGGAGGTACAGAGAGGCCCAAGAGGTATTGGGAGTTAGGGGCCTCGCTCAGCGGCCCAATGGTGACGTCAAGTGTGACATCCCAGGGATTTGCCCTGGTGTCCGTCTTCACGACGACGCCCTTCATCCAATGCTGTCCCGCTCAGACAGAAGGCCACGCCCCGGCCTGGCGTCTGAGTCACAGGCACACTTCCTCAGCGATCGACCCCCGGAAGCCCACGAGACACTTAACATCCGCTGTGCACTTTCGCTGATTCCAACGTCCCCGTGACTCTACCCCTGACTTGCCGTCGAGTCTTTTCATCCGAGTCTTCCCTTGAAACACGCAAGCCCATCGAGTGACCGTCACCGAGACAGACGGCCACATTCCTGTGTCACCGCAGAGTCCGCCTGTCCCTAACCCTAACCCTTCATCCTTTTCGCATAGCCCAATTCATTTAGGTGTCACACTGGAGAGCACAAGATATTCAGGCAGTTATGAGTGCTCCATCTTTGAATGATACTAATATTCTATATACTTTTTTGGCTTCTGCATACACGTAATGGGTGAGCTCATTTTTTCTATAGACAGGGTTGGGGAGGGACAGTAATGCGCAGAACAGGTACAAACATTGTGGAATGTATTTTTCTTCCCACCAATTTTATTCCCCACCAAAAGTTGTTTTTCGCTACTTTGTTTTCCAAAATTTGTTTCTCTATTATTATTTGGTTCATCGAAAGCTGCTTTTTGCTGCTATTTTTATGATGCACAAAGATCGCCGATCTAGTTGGACACACCTGCAGCACGGGTCAGCCCCATCAGCACATTCCATATTACTTTGAACAGGCAATAATAACAATAAACAATCAAACCTCAAACAAACTAACGCAGACTAAACAGCAAAGGCTATTTCATCAATGAAACTTCCTGTCATTACTTTTCGAAAGTGGTCAGAGCAGAGGGTTAAGTCAACATAACGATGCGTGATGTTATTGTGAGAAACCGGCAGGAAATTAAAATATTAGCAAAAAACAACTTTTTTTTAAATATTTGGAATAACATAATATAATGCATGGTCTTTCTGGACTCCTGTAGAACACCAAGGTGGTTTGATCTTCATCTTTGCGGTGAGTTTAAAAAAAAAAAGAAAAAAAAAAACCTCAGTACAGCCAATCTTGCATTACTGTGTTTTAGTTCCGAGTCATGGATCACTTCCAAACCTCGGGAGCCGTCCTCACTGCTGCCTGCTGGATAAACATCCTCAATTGCTATCGAGGGGAGGGCTGGGGGGGGCTGAAAGGTCCTCTGAACCATGTGTGGCTTGCGCATTGATTTTTAATATCCCCCAAAGAAAGAGGAGAGACTGTAAAAAAAAACCCACTTAACAAAGCATCAGGCATCCCCTTGGACAGCTTTCTCATGTGCGATGATAAGCCTGAGGTCACCGCTACTGTTTGCAGGGGCAATGCTATGATGGAAAGCCCCTCACCCACTTGTAGTTGGGTGACATCATCCCCACATAACTGCTCAAATGGCTGTGATGGTTCGTCGCTCGATATCGAACCCCGATACAGCGTCCCGTGGCCGGCTGGGAAAACAAAGCCTTGATACTTACAGTAAGTGGGTTTTACACCACTGTCAATCACAGACCTTTTTTAACCCCTTGGGACCCAGGGATGTGACCAATGAGAAGTGACTGAGCAAACACTGTGACCAATGAAAAATGACTTAGACAATATAACCAATGAGAAATGACTGAATAGATTATTGACAGCACACAATAAAAGCCCATGTTTCTAGCATTTACACACTACTATGCTATTTGGTTTATTTCCCTTTTTAGAGTAGTGATATTGATATTATTACACCAGAAACACGGTAGGTTCCTCATAGTATTAAAGAAGGCGATGGAAGTTAAACCAACAAACTCAGGGTCAAGACAGATAAACAGCAGAAAAGCTGTAGCAACTTCAGGTTGTTTTCTACATGGTGGGGGTTTAAGAAAACTTTTCAACAGGTTGTCTCCCCTACAATATGAGCCCCCCTGCAACTCTATGGTGTTTTTATTTTTTTATTTTTCAAACACTCTCAGAAAAAGATCCATTCAGCCTTGCTGGCAGCGACGGTCACATGCATTTTTCCAGAATGTTCAGCCATGTGGCATGTAAGGGAAACGGCACTGGTCGAGCGAGGGAAATCGATCGTTCTCCTCTCGTGAGAAACCGTGAGCACCAGTGACCCGGCACCAGCATGCGCTGAAGCCTTTCCTCTGGGCCAGACTCACCAACGTCAGGCTGTGAAACTTTTTCCAGATACGCCGCTGCCTGATTATAGACACATGGGTGATGGGGGGGCATATGGGGGCTCCTGAGTGGAGATTTCACTGCTGCCTGTAGCTCAGTTCAAATGTTCAGAGCCGTATGCAAATGCTTCCCAAGTCAATAAGGGCACCAACCAAACAGGAAGGGGCATGTTTCTATCAATCCAAACAGGAAGTGGCATGTTTCTATCAATCAGGAAACAGCGGCCAGCTTGGAAGCATATGGAAGACAGAAATCAAGACTTTAACATGATTAATAGGGGAGGGGGGATCACTGCCCCCAACCCTCAACCTCACTACAGTCATTATTAAAGTACAAACTGTGTTTAAAAGGTCTCTTGCCAAGCCTTAATTGTGGTAACCATATCTTGCAAAATACTTCCCCATTTGGTAACGAGGCTGCTGCTTTACTCGAGCAGGAGAGTAACGATGTCCTGATCCACTTTGACTCAGACAAATGAAAGATGCTGGGCAGGCGGAGAGAGACCCTCCAGGCTGTGGAAGCTGCTCCCCACCGGTGCAGGTGACGCCTGGGGGTACGGGCACCCCGTCTTAAATTTTTCATCAAAAAAGTGGCAGACTCAACAACCACTTCTGGCACCTTCTGCGGTGCTCTTTTCAAAAGGGGGGGGGGGTGCAGAGTCACAGAGAGAGGAGAAAGAGAGAGAGCAAGGAGAGCAAAAGAATAAGAGAAGGTAGAAAGAGAAACGGCAATCCAGAGTCAGAATGAAGAAAGAGAAAGAGACAGAATCCAAGAGAGAGAAAGAAATCAGTGAGAAAGGGACCAAAAGAGGGACCAAAAGAGGGACCAAAAGAGGGACGGTCTTCAGTGACGCCGGCTGTCGGGCACCGCAGAGGACCCACGGGGTCCCGGGAACAGTGTGACGCCTCTGTGCCAAAGGAGCAAAGGGGCGAGCACAAGCGGGCTGCCCAATCTGTCCCCCCAGGCAGGGGGGGGTCACTAAATTTCTATGTCTCTCTCTCCCATTCATATATAAATATTTTTTTGCACTACGAACACAAAGAATCACCTCAGAGTATGACTCCACACATCATATCTCTGAAGTTGACAACAAAAGATATTTTGACACAAAACAGCACAGATGATAGCCAAATACTTGCAAACTGAAAGGCAAATTGTGTATAGGACTACATTTACAAAAACAAAAAAAAAAAACAAAGCAAAATGAGGGGATATAAAAGAGCCAGAGTGACAGCTGGTGGTCTTCCCTGAATGTGGAGTAAAAACGCAATCGCTCCCTCAGCACATGCAGCATTTCCAGGGCATTTAAGACAGCAGGATGGGGACACAGAGACGTGGGGACATGAGAGCGAATCGGTCACTCCATGCTCACAGCCGCTAAAGTAATGCGGCCCTGAATCGGACCTTTGTGCCGTCCTGTGCTACTTCAGCCTTTCTGAGCAGTGAAAGCCGCCGCCCAGGGCTCCACCGGCCAACAGCACTCGGGGGAGCTACAAGGCGGCACGGGGTGGGGGGGCAACGCCTTTCATTAGCCGGGAATGACTGGGGTGCCACGACAGAAGAACGCAGGAGAGGTATACAATCTGAGGGGCGAAGGCTAACCGGTGAGACCACTGTGGAGTAGCACCCCCACCAGTGAGCTGGGGGAAAAAGAAATAATATAAATAATAAAAACAAGATTTAAGCACCAGATATAGTTGCAATCTGACACCAGCACAAATAACAAATCACAGGACCCAGCAATAACATACAGGGGCTGTCTATTTCACATAAACTCGATTTCAAAGCAACACCCAATTTCTGATTTAAGCAGTGACTGAATCTGAGGGTGAAGCTCAGCCAGTTACATCCTAAGACTATGACAGATTTCACCAACCTGCTCTCCAAGCTAAAAAAACAGAATCAGCACACAGCTTTCAAGTGTCAGTGATCTTTTAAAGTCTTGAAAATTTTCCCTAAATAACTTATTTTAAAAAGAACTGCAGCAATACCAGTGCCTATATACACAGCAATCTGCTCACCTCTTTGAAACCCACAGCCCCGGCACTGCACAGGGGACACAGAGCCCCGGCACTGCACAGGGGACACAGAGCCCCGGCACTGCACGAGCTGGTCATTATTGGCGGAATCAGCGGTAACGGCAGAGTGATGCTGCTAGTTTTAGCTAAAACCACCTGTTCCTTTGTGGAGATTCTCAAAGCCATGCTGAGTTTGCAAGACACCAAAACCCCACCCACACCCCTCCCCCCGAAGACAAAGCCCCTTGGTATCAGCTGTGTACTCTACACAGATCTACAGGTTCTCCAGAAACACAGAGCTTACCAAACTCTCTTCAAAGAACTGGAAAACTTCAGCAAGTGACATTAGAACTTACATAAAGTGAATGGGAAGCATAACCTGAGCCAGGCTAAAAAATTATGTATGATAGATATCTACAGGCAACAGCAAATCACAAATAAAAAAGTCTGTCAACCCCCCTTTCCTGTCCTCTTTCTTGCTAGTCCAACAGCCAATAGGACAAATCCTTCAGGTAATACCCCAGTAGTAGGTTACCATGGAAACAGAAGCTCGCTGCAACATTCCAGATAGAAAGTAGCAAATAAGAATCTCTAACTTTATTCTGTAGGGAGGCAGAGCCGCGTGAAGACCTCGGCAGGAACAGGCCACGCAAGCCTTTAAAATGTTCCTTTTTATGACATAATTTATTAAAACAAATAAAACTCCTGAATACATTAGTGCAAAGACATCAACATAACCCCCGACCAATTCGGCCAAAATTAAATGGTATACAGAAAAATTAAATACGATATAAACTGCAACTCACATCTTTATGATATTCAGGCATTGCAACTTGCAAATTAAATTCATGGGATTCATTGCAACGCAGACTTAAATGGAAAACAGGCTGAGTGTGACTTCAGGCCAAAACAATTTTGTTTATTGTTCTTATAAATTACCATTTATTGTTGTTTAATTATGGTATCTTGTTATATACAGTTGGGCATCTAAATGAACGTTTTAATGGAGCAACTTTGATGCAAAAAAAAAAAAACTTATTACTTCTAGACCACAGACATTAGTTGTGTAGTAGTTTAAAAGGTTGCAAACCGTAAAAAAACGCTTCATGGTTAAAATATGCCACAGAAAATATTCTCCACATTCCCTTCGACGGTGAAATCCCTTCAGCTCACGGAAGCGCATACAGCACGGTTTGGGGTTCGGGTCGGTACCTTCATATCCGGCCAGGTTTCCTAGTCCCGCTGCAGGAGACGAAGCTGTACAGAAAATAGAGAAAACAACTGTGTTAGGAAATTAACGTGGATAAGCACTGTTTTGATTTAGCATGGCTAACGGTATAAGTCGTGCATGTCTGGCTTGTTTAGGAACCACGGAGGACAATGAATCACGGTTTTGCTTTTTACTACTAACAGGCCATTATGTCAAAAGAAACGGAATTATTCACAAAGAAACGCCATACGTACGGTTATACGTTTTGCTGAAAACAAATGCCATGCGAAATTTAATTGTGTCATCGTTCAAAAACTATTCAATTGGGCAACATCATATTAGACAGCAGAGAAGGCGCAAGGATTTCAGATCTAATCTCCTTAAGTAGTTGGTTGCAAAACATTATCTGAACCGTATCTCAGCGCTTTGCCCTTGTTTTGAGTCTGATTATTTAACCGGGGAAATTTCTCTATTCATAAACAATGCATGAGATAGCACAAACAGACAGCATGTAAATACGATGCCGAATCCTACGTTATAACCACCCCCCTCCGAACCGCGACACTCATGTGCCACAAACATGACAACCAAGCAATCGGACTTGTCGCACATTAACCGTCGCTTGTTCCGTGTCCCCAGGAAGCCCAGATTGTGCCTACAGGGCAAAAAAATTACACGTTTAATGCAACCGATCGGTGGAGCTGCGGATTTAAGAAAGCGGCTCTATGCTCGCAAGCAACTACCGCCGGGAGGACGGGCTCGGGGAGGGCGCTCCGACCAAAACAATTTAAAGTGGAAAGAACACGGGCAAAAGGGACGTCCTCGCTGACGTATTGAGTTAAATAGTGAAATATTTACGATAATAATAAATCAAGGACAGCGAAAGAAAAATCCGTAAAGCCAAACTATTTAGGAACAGGTCAGCGCGATACGCACGCCCGATATCTACTGCTGCGCTACAGTGAAGTGAATGACGCCATTTCTGTACTACATGCACACATACCGGAGAAACAGATCAACACTCCGGCAGCACGGCACTGGCAGACGGAAAATAACGAGTACACGGACAGCCACAGCCCCAGATCAGCCCCAGACTCACGGCCAGAAGCGACCCCCAAGTCTCCAGGCAAGTCGGCGATGCGATCGAGGGGAAATGTGCGCTGACATTTTACACGGATCGCTTTGCACCGCAGCGGGGTTACAGCAGAGAAAACGGGACTTTTCCCCCGCGGATTCTCTCCGTGAAATCAACTTATGTGATAAGAGGTGGCAGCCCGTTCGTAACTGCAAAGATGTCGTTTAGAAATCTGTCGATGGCAAATTGCCGAGTGCACCGAGTTGTCACTATAACCATGAAGGGGAGGAGGGGGGGAAAACTGACAAACCCGCTCTGAACAAGGTCAAACTGAACAAAGTAACACTACGGACCTACAACCATCACAAACAAAAACGCGATCAATTCGCAAAACCGATGAGCTTGTTGAGCTCAGAAGGAAAAAACAGCAGCGCATCATCCGACGGAGTGCGGCTCGTTGGCACAATGTCACCCCACACTATTTAATCCAGGCGCTGCCTGTCGTACTTTGCCGGACTGGCTGGCACAGAAAATTAAAAGATTGAATTATACAGCCAGACAACAAGCAAGTGACGGGCCGACTGGCGGCTCTGGTCTAGTTATTGTTGCTGGTAGGTTGTTGAGACAGTGTAATATCAAGCTAACTGTTCACATTTCTCGCCACTCTGCTGTTATGCCGACTACAGAGGAAGAAAAAAAGGACAACGGATCTTAAAGTGGACGACTTAAAAGCGAGATTCAAGCATTCAAGGAAGGACAGCGACGAAAAAACCCATACAGGGTGATCGTGAGAGGATGGAGTGGGAAGAAACAAACAGCATAAGCGTAACACGCAAGGCAGCCACGAAACCAATATGACCATTTGCGGCTAGTCACACGCAAAAACCATAAAATATTAAAGAGCCCGGCGACAGGTCCGATCGGCGAAAAACACGTCCGGCAGGGTCCGTCTGCGGCCGTCGCGCTCGATCGCAAGCCCGTTTTCAATCACGATGTGGCTCACTTTAGCATTATATAAGCCTGCCCGAAGACTTTTCTCCCCCAACATCGGGCTGCCAACAACCACCCCTAGAAAGCGTTTGGTACCACGGACACCAAACTGCCTATGTGGGTTATTTCCTGAATTCCACCACATCTGCTGATGATGGAAATCAGGGAGAATACAGAGAGAATATATAAAAGTGAAACGGCATGGGGGGTAAAATAGAAATGGGAACACGGAGCTGGGAACCCAATAGTATGTTGATTCTCCCATTACGCTATTAGAAGACCAAACTCAGCACCTTTAATCATTTTCCCTGGCTATTTATCAAAGCGCTGACCTTTTAAAACACTTCTCTGTCTTTAAAATGACAAGCTGAATACCTACATAACTAATTCCGCAAATTTCTTACCTCTGAAAGTCAAGTTGCGGAATCCCTTTTTCCTCCAAGTTCGTAAAACAATTTAAATATCCATAAAACATTCGAAGTAGGATCGGCGTTTTTAAATGGTTTTGACTTTTTTTTTCGCAAGCTCCGGGTCGGTGTCAGGGTGCGAGACCAACACAACCACTCAACCTCTCGGACTCCCTTTCTCTCTGTGCTCCTATCTCCTTCTGAAACTGACTGACGGACACACAAAACCACCCAGTTCTCAATATGTTCATTCATTGGTCACCATATTTGTGTCACCGCCCTTTGCCTCAGACTATTGGCCGGTCTTAGAAAACAATTACGTTATTTTCCAACAAGTTCTGTAGAAACGTTACGTTAATGCAAGCTGGGAAATGTATTCCAACACAAGGCAATATGCAGCGAGAACTCTGCTTCAATTTCGCTGGTTGCAAGATCTATAGAACTACAATTCCCAGAAAAACAGATCGCGCACGCGTAATTTAAAGATGGTAGTCCATTGCGCGCCCCACCCCCAACCCCTCTTATATGCGCCCGTTCCGTGGAGGGGCGATGGCGTATTCAGTTTGCTGAGGACGCGGACGAAGGAGGTGACAGGGATATCTGGCTTAAGAACGGCTATAATTTGATTTTCCTTACTTATTTTTCTTAATGTAGCCATCAATGTATGCGGCTGCGTGACGTGCCACTATCTGGATTTCTGTGGATGCGGTCTGATTAATAAGTAACGTCGACTGGGGCTTCGATAAACTAGGTTGGTCCTGGCTAGTTAGCCACGGTAGCTCAGCCTATGGCGGTACGAAGCGGAAGTGGTGAAGATGGCGCCCCGGAAGTCGCGCTGCTGACCGACAAGGTGGGTGGAGTTATAATCTATATTTACACCAGTTGCCTAACGTGTTACGTATGGTGTGAGGCCGCGTGTAATATGTCTGGTCTGCTGAACTATGAGTTGCAGTCTAATGACATGGTGGCGTTTGTTGTGGGCTAAATGCCCCTCATGTGGTACTTGAAGGTTTGCGAATGGCTCTTTTAAAGCTTCTCCACTCATAATCAAACATAACATCTTCAGCTCGCTTTTCTTACTTTTTATGGCTTCTCGATGTATGTCAGATGTAAAAGTTACGACACCAGCGTCAAAGTGGTGTCACAACCACCGGGAAATTTTGAAATTTTAAATTGACTTTTGTCTTCTACTTAAAATAATGTGAAATATTCTCCGTTTATATTGTCGTACATTGTTTGTGTGGCTAGTTTATTACCCCTTTTGCTTTCTGCGTGCTCCCTTTTGATTCTTTTAAAGAATATTGTATATGTGTTGTCCTGTCTAACTGCCCCTGTCTATAACTATCTGATGGCGACAGTAGTGTCAAAGGTGACATACGCCCGTGACAGCTGACTGCTCGCAGATACGGTTCATTGGTCGTTCTGCTGTAATGCTGAAATCCTCAGGTTGGTTATGTTGTGTTGCCTCCCAGTAAAACAAGCGCTTACGGGGTAGGTTTTATTGCAGAGTAACTAACCGAGTCTTGGGACAGATTCTTTAGAACGTTATGTCGACGCTTGTAAATCTGGGGAGTGATTTAATCCGGTTATGGCTGGCTTATTGTTGTAAGTGTGGGCGTTGTGTGTCCAGTACCTGACGGTGGTTTGTGTCATGTGAATGGCCTTTTTGGTTGATGCTCTCGTGATTTAAAGTTTCAATCAGTGAAGTGTGAAGGAAAGAGTCCCAGGTCTATCAATGTCACACACTGGTTTGGTGGCAACCAGTGTGTAATTTGGGTGTCAAACCAAACTTGTGTTCTGTTTTGTCTTGTTTGTTTTGGGTGCTTGTCATATTTTTTTTGGTCAAACCAGCTGTTCATATCAGTGTTTTGTAAGTTACCCTGCTATACAGTGATGAAACTGAACCTTGAGTAGCATGGCATTTAAATTTCGACTTGAAGGTCTAATGCTTGAATCCTGCAGTAATTATCCTGGTATGTGTGACGGCTAGAGATGGTAAATGGTAAGTTATGATGGATGTAAATCTCCCTAAAAAGTAAATGTTATGTTTGCCTTCAGAGCATCAGCTGGATGGAATGTGACTTTTAAAAGAAGCCGGTAAAGATGGGAGCCAATAAGCTTTAGTGAATATAGCTGGTTTTACAACAATACAATTGCATCTTAAAGACATTCATAAATACAGTGACCCTGTGGATTATGATTTATTTATTGTTAACTGTTCTGGCTTAATTGACAACATCTATGTGCCATTTTGCTGCTTATCACTCAAACTCCTGTTGTGACCTCTTGCTTGGATTTTTGTCTGAACTCATGGAAGTCTTAAATGGGCACCATGACCTGCATCTGTGTTGCTTCTTGAGCTCGGTGTTTGTGATTTTTATGGATTGGGCAATGAAAGTTGGGGGGGGGGGGTGGATATGAAGTAAAAAGTAGGCCAGGCTTTCTGGTCTCGTCTTCATGACGTGCCGTGGGGGGGGGTTAGTGCTCCTGTGGCGAGCAAAGACCTACTTTCACGCTGAGCGAGTTATCAAACGTGTCTTATACGGCCACCCCCACCCCCTCCTGATGGAGTCTGGGCGAAGGCTGGCTGTCTCGTTCGGTGTCGGGTGGGTAACATGCACGTGTGCGTGGTAACGGCAGGCCTCTGGGGGGGTGGGGGGGGCACGCTACGCACAGGAGGGCGTCACGGCACGCTGCTTGCAGCGCCTGACACGCAGTTTGCATCAGCCTGTGATTTTTCTCATTGCCACATCTCGTACTTGTGATTTGTGGCCCCTGGCTATGTGCCTGCTGGGGAGGTCTTGTGATCCTGCTCCTATTTGTTGTCTCGGTTAAGCTCTATTTATACTCTACATGCCAAACCTTTAGTATTTCAGCCCTCAGTCCCAACCTGCCATTTTAGAAGGTTCGGTGTGGCACATGCCACGACGACACAACCCTACCTGACGTTTTTCCTTCAGAGGGACAGTTGAAGCAGAGCAGTGGACAAACGGACCTTTGCTGTTCGTCATTGGCACAGCGTGGTGGTTTGTGAGTAGCATGGGGGGGGGGATCGCATCACGATATTTGGAATTTTTGTGATTTAATATTGTGACGTTTTTAAAAAACAACTCTCAAAATTCACCGAAAAAAACTCCATTTGCCTATGGTTTAATCGACCGGTAGTTTCAGATACGTTGGCGTCGCCGTGAGTTCTGTTGACGCATCACATGCTCAATATCATCTCTGGAAATATTTTGGATTCCAGTCAAAATTCTTTTTTTCACCAGATACAGACAGCCATGTCCTACCAATTTCCTGTGTAGACTATGAAACTACGCCTGGGTAGATTTTTCGGCAATTTTGCATAATTTGCAAATCCTAATTAAGTCTTAAAGTCCAAGCTTG
>JAODLC010000065.1:5303602-5320441 GCA_026781145.1 Hippopotamyrus pictus | reverse complement strand
GCATTCATAAAGTATTATAAACATGGCTATAATGTGTTATGCCTTTTTATGAATAGTTATAGCCATGTTTATAATACGTTATGAATGCATTATAATGCATTATGAAGGTATCTATAACGCGTTACACACACGGACTTTAAGTAAAGTGTTACCAGGTTTTTTCTTTAGATAATCCATGTGCAGCCCCCCGTATCTCCATGCATTTCGACCAATCAGGTGGTGGTGATGCAACCAGCTCGGTTTGGTGGCGCTTTCATCCCCGCTGGTAAACAGGGCCATGTCAGCGCAGTTACAGCTCAGGTCCGGCTTGCATTCTTTACAATGGAAAACTGCAGCTCGCAGTGCGGCTTGTGCGCAGTGCAGTTCTTGCTGGCAGTGGAAAAGCGCCATTACTACTTTGAGATGCTACCATTTTAAAAATCTCAAATCACCTTCGCAGTCTAGAATCCCAATTTCATAAAACATGCATTGCCACCTTATTCCAAGCTGAAATGGGTTCTCAGCGTTGAAATGTTTCAGCCACATGAGAAAACTTTAAACTGCAGTTGCAACACTCCCAGCAACAGATTAATCTAATCTCCTAGTTTCCGTAGACGAAGTGTGAAGCGGAGGCATGGAGGTTATTTGTTGTACGCCGCAAACAGCACGGTTTGGGGAGGCGATGTATGAGGTAGGAAATCAGAGGTTTTGCCCTTCTTCTGGGCGGGGTAGGAGTTGGAATGCACTGCAATACTAATGACTTCTGAAATCCTCACAGATGCTCCCTGAACAGCTTGTTCCATCTACTACCTCGCTGTGCCTTGGTACTGACTCCACGCTTCCAGCAGTGTAGTAAAACAGTCTAGTAGATTCAATCAGACCTGACCACGGCTAAAGGAAGGCGAGCCAGCACTTTTTGCTCTTCAGCTGAGGAGATAATCCTTTCCTCAAATCGCAGCGGATCTGCTTAATTCCAGTTTCCCAATCAAATTTACGGGCATCGACTTAAGGGGCTTCGGCCTTAAACTGTAACCTAACTGAGCTTGCATGTTAAGAATAAAGCTTCAACCAAACTGGCGTGAGACCGACAGCTTTCAAGTTGGACTGCCTCTTTGGGAGACGCTGCTGTCACTCTGTGGATATCGATCACTTGCCAGGATCTGTGCCTATGCACCACAGCATGGGGACGGCTCCACTACCTCCCTGGCACCCCGTACCTTCTTCCTGGTCGCTGGCGTCCTCTGGGTTGTCCTCACTGTCTGCCTCGTAGCCTTCCTCTTCCCCGGGGGGCCGGATGTCACAGCCTGGGGGCTCGTCAACGTCCTCCGAGACGTCCTCCGCGGGCAGCGATGCCTCTAAGCCGGACGGATGTTTCTGCAGTGGAACGAAGGCTGGGTTTTAGTACGGCGGGACCCATCCAGGCAAACCGGTTTTGTTACACCCAAGCCACAAGTAAGTTAGATAGCAGGAATAAGACCAAGTGAGCAAGACTGTTGACTTTCCACACTCTTCCCTTTTCCAACTACACGTCAGCGGTGCCAAGATCTCCCGTAATTCCCACAGTTGGTGATTGCAGCAGGCAGAGTGCCGCATCCAGCAGGTCCAGACTGACCAACTGTTTACGGATCCAACAAGCTGGTAACGGCTGACCCAAAGTGTCACCTGGGCGCCTGAAATCTGCTGTTCTGTGACCAGTGCCGATCAGAACCCACAGCTCTTACGCCACACAGAAAACCACCATGCTAGATTCTTGGTTTTCCATCACCATTAAAATTACAGGAGAACACAAAGTCCATTTACGATTGTCGAGGCTACTGTGCTTTTCCCCCAAAGGAACAAACTGAAACTGTCAATTTTCAGGTCATGAGACCAGTCACAGCTGAAGAGTGGTTCAGAATAGTGTGCGGTGGCGCTCCGAGGTCCAAAGAGCTTCACTGAGGTCCGCTGAGGATGGTGGGGTCAGTTTAACAGCACAGATTCCCAAATCTCACACCACGAGGGGTTAAACGCGCTTTTTTCACCCCCCGATTAAACACCTCCACCGGTGTCTTCATCCCAGACCGTTCGCTGTACCCAGCGCCTACGCCTGCCTTGTGAAACAGAACCTATCCCGCCACCCCCCCCACACGAGTTCCTATAAAGGGGCGGGGTCAAAAAGAGGGCTAAAGCCGTTGCGTAATTGCAGACGAAAACACAGTGGCAGCCTGCTGGGGAGACAGAGGGATCAGCAGCCCACGGAACGGCACGGGGGAGCAGATTAATTAAAAACAAAAGCAGCCTTTGACACCGATAATCAAGCCATGGAGGCGGATAAGACAGACCAACAAAGGCCAGAATCCACACTCCACAGGCTCGGGTACTAGATGCAGGGCTTTGCTGCAAAGGGACGACTAACGAGCCCCACGGCGGGGGGGCAGGGAGGTTCAAATGGGACTGGGAGAGCAGCAGTGAGTCTTGAACACGCAGCTATACACATGGGCAAAAGCATGTATATATAGACAGATGCTCCTCGCTTTACGATGGTTCAGCTTCTGATATTTCGACTTTAGGATGATGCGACAGCGATGCGCTTTCAGGAGTCATCACACTCTGAACTGTGATCAGTTCCCGGGCTGCAGATATGCCGTGTAATACCGTCTAACGAAGCCGGCCAATGGCAGCATCCATGCTTCTGCTCTCTGTAGCTTTTGTGAGCATAAACATTTCATTCAGTGTATAGAAATGTAACAATTTTTTTTCTGTATTTAACTAAATGAATTTGCATTAATTTACTTTTCAATTACTGGTATTCGCTTTGAAACAGTACTTATGTATTTACTTATTCAGTGACAGTAGTTTTATTTACTTATTTATTTCTAGATCATGGAAACGTAACCCCGTCATAAGTTGGGGAACACCTGCATGACTGAAACGAGTAGGTTTAAAAGGGGGGGGGGGGCACCTTACCCTCTCCGCCTTCTCCTCAGGTGCCTCAGGGCCACCGCAGACCTGCGCCTGGGCCACGTGGAGCAGGGCGTTGAATAGTGGGATAGCGAGATCAGAACCGACCAAGCCTGAGCGCGACAGCTGGCCCCTCAACTCTGCCAGCGTTTCCTCCACTGTCTGGGGGGGGGAAGGGGAGACCATCTCGCATACAAGTGACACATCGGTTTACAGTGACACCGCAGCTGCCTCACACCTGCCTGCGGAAACCACAGGGTGGCAGCCTTGCAGAATGCCATCTAGCTGGATTAAACAGACCCATTTCAGGTGCAGGAAAATCACCTTTATCAGCATGGGAGGTGAAGCGAGGTAGGGAACGGGGTTTCTGTGGGAACGGATGCGGTACCTGGAAGGGCAGATCTGGCTCCAGGCGCTGCAGTGCTGAGCTGGCACTGTGCAGGCAGATAGCCAGCAGGGCCTCCAGGAGCCGGATGCAGTGCAGCGGCCACTCGTCCTCGGTTTTCCGGGCGGGGTCTTTCACAAATCCGGGGGGATCGGAGGGACCCTGGGGCGCAGGCTCCGGGGAAACCTGGAAATGCATGTCCCGCGGTGTTCGGCCGGCCTCGTCCTCACGCGACTTCCTGGCTCGGCCGTCCCGGCCTTTGGGACTGAGCTTCTGGGTCACCATGGCCAGCAGTTTGCGGGAGGCCTCCAGGCCGCCCAGCCGGCAGAACTGCCGCTGGAAAGCGGGGCATGCGAGGTAAACGCGCCGGCATGCCATCCACACGTCGGCGGCGCGACGCATGTGCTCCGGGGGGGGGAGGGTCATGGTGTCAGCCGACAGGCAGGGGAGCCGGCCGCCCAGGGGCTCGCTGGCCGTGCTGTCATAGCCGGACGTGTCCTCGGAGTCGTTGGTGGAGTCCCGATCAGAATCTGCATCCTTGCTGACGCAGAGAAAGGCCACACACAGGAAGAGATTGACAGAAGCCAGGAGGGACTCGGTCCGGCCCCGCCCTCCTCCGCCCTTGCTCCTCCGCCTGGGGGGGTACGCCTCCCGCAGGCCCTCATAGAACTGCCTGAGGCTCTGTGGCCCATCTCCGATTTGTCCCCAGGGTCCCTCAGGAAGTCCCGCCGCATCCACTGGCCCCTCCGTCTCCCGGCCGTCTGGTGCCTCCATCAAGCCGTCGGCCTGCTGCTCACCCACAGTCAAGATTAGTGTCTCTAGCACCTTAAGTGCAGACGGGCGTGTCGAGTCCAGCCAGATCAGCTCTGTCACCTGGTTCAGCCCGTTGCAGCTCAGGAACAAGTCCCGGATTACCCTGAAGACCACAGCACCAATGACAGGCACAGCACACGTTAAACATTAGCATTCAAAGCTTATCCTGCGTTCGATTATCTCTCAAAGAGTTGGGACTCTTGGGACAAAAACGTTATGAAAAACTTCACTTCCTGTCGGAAACACGCCTCCTTTCCGACGGTGATGTCGCACAGAATTTTGTTACCCGAGATTTGTTTCGAGATGTGGTAGCTCGAACGGGAGATTGGTCGGACGTGACGTCACGGACCTCGGAATTTACGACTTTGGAGAGATAATCGAACGCACCATAACACACAAGGACCTTTCACACCAAAGTTCTGGAACCTGGTCCCTGCTTACAAGTTTCTGGGCTGTCTTGCAGCTCCTGGACAGTTTCACACCAGACAACAAGAACTGCAACCTTTACGTTATATAAGCATGGGAGATGCAAAAAGCTCATAAGTTTAACTTTACACACAATTTCATAGGAAACTACACCGGCACCCCAATACAACGGAGGATAAATAAAGCCGTTTCTTTAGTTAGTTATTAGGAGTATCGATCACAATCAAAATGGTACACAGCCTTTTATTTATATTTTTATATGACCCGTGACATGTTTATAATTCATTATTAAATCTTGCTGGCAGATCAATCTTTCGTTTTCCACAGAATAAAAAAAGAAACAATGTAAAACAAACGTTATCCCCCTAACAAGCGCTGGCAAGTTTCACCACCAGCAATATTAGACAAAAGTAAATTGGTTATTGATCAAATTTTCAGATTCAGAAATATGAATACGCAAGCAAAAAATATATATTAATTGATGCATTAAATGTAATTGAGGTACAAAATAAGAAGAAACTAAAGGGTTCTGGAACTGCCTCTGAGGAACTACAATCGGGCCAAGACCCTGCCAAATTGGGCCCTAGTTCTGAAAAAAGGTTCCTGCTGTGTCAAAGCGCCTACAATTAGCCCCACTTTCATGGCTTCCAAAGTGTTAAAACGTAGGTGAAATAGAAAACTTCACAGGTGCTTGTCAAACTGACATTTAAAATGAAAAAAAAAAATGCTGCGCACGCCTGACTCCTTTTCTGTGCAACACCTCACGATTTATGTGGCGGTGCGTGTTACATAAGGCCTTCCTATGTGGGCAGGACCCGTGGGAGATCTGCTGGCCACAAACTCTCTTCAGGCAGCATAGACTAGAACCACAAGTCCCACTGCTTATGTGACAACAGGGATACTGTAAGACCAGCATAAAAGGCTGAACTGAGCGCTAATGGTTATGCACTATATACCAGGTATAGACCAAATACCAGGCATTACACCACGTTCCAAATTATTATGCAAATTGTATTTAAGTGTCATAAAGATTAAATAATTTGTTTTTCAATTAAACTCATGGATGGTATTGTGTCTCAGGGCTCTTTGGATCACTGAAATCAATCTCAGACACCTGTGATAATTAGTTTGTCAGGTGAGCCCAATTAAAGGAAAAACTACTGAAGAAGGACGTTCCACATTATTAAGCAGACCATCAATTCCAAGCAATATGGGATAGAAAAAGGATCTGTTTAGGATTATTTGCACAATAATTTGGAGTGTGGTGTAGGTCTGACTGCAAACCAATTCAGTGGTACGAACTAAGCATTACAATGTGACACGACGCTCAAAGACTATCGACTGAAAGGGGCTGGGGCACCACACCCATCCAGTTATCATATTTACTGCTTGGAGTTAATCCACATGCCCAGAGCAAGCAAGAAAACATGCTTCCAATTTATATTCAGGAATCAACAGACTATTAGACCCAACTGACTACAACTAACACTAAGGTAACACACCCCTTAATCCATCTTCTATACCGGCTTGTCTTATGCAGGGATATCGGGGTCAGGAGCCTGTCCTGGAAGTTAGGGACACAAGGCAGGGAACAACCCAGGACAGGGTGCCAACCGATCGCAGGTAATGCAACACAGACTTAATTAAATCATGATGCACAGAGATAACAAAACCAACAGGCAGATTACCTTAACTGTGTGATTACCTAGTCAGTCTTGGGCGGAAGCCTGACTTAACTCAGCTGATGTACACCCAAATGAACAACAAGCGCATCTCTCTCAGTCCTTGTGGAAGCACACACAAGCTAAAAAATGAAACAAAAAACCCCTAAGAAAAGAAAGCAGTCAGATTTCTAGACAAACTGCATCCAATGGAATTCTTGCACCATAAAGAATGCAAGGACAAAACTAGCCTTCTGCGGGAATCCATGGACCCCAGGAGAAAATGAACAGGCATCCCACTCACGCCACTTAAAGGGAAAGGAAACATAATCAGGCAGGGAGCTGGCCGCCTATCGATGGGACCTGCCACAGTAGACCGTACTGTACTGGGAAAGGGAAAGGAATGGGGCTCACCTGGACTTGAGCAGCGCGGGCAGCGTCTGCAGGTACACGAGCAGCACTTCGACGGGCAGGCAGTGGCTGTGGTAGGTGCAGGCTTGGGAGCAGGCTGAGGAGACCCCGAGCTCGCGGGCATGCCGGGCCAGCTCCACCCCCCGCTGCAGGGCGGGGCCGAGGACATGGGCATAGAGCTGCCACTGCACGGCCGCATTGCCTCGGAGCAGCAGCTGGCACACGTGCCCCGCCACCAGAAGGTTCTGCGCCCGATCCTCACCGAAGGCCAAGTCCCGGTAGGCCTCTAGGGCCTCCCACTTCCACAGGACATCTTCGGGACCACCGCTGGGTAGGATGCCCTGGGAGCGATATGAGGGGCTCAGGGAAAGCCCGGCGGGCTCCTCTGGGCCCGGCAGCTGGCTGCCATCCACTGTGCAGATATTGCAGGAGGCCAGCCTGGTCCTCTCCAGGGGCCGACCGCCCCCCAGCTGCTCCAGCAGCAGCCGGCTGAGGATGGTGAGAATGTGAGACTGGTGTCCACGCAGCTCGGGCACCTGGAAGGCGTGCAGCAGGGGCGTCACCACCGAGTGCGGGTCCATGCAGCAGCAGATGCCCACTGCCTGCACTGCGGAGAGGACCTGCAGGCAGGTGGCGGCCGAGGCAGGGAGGTGCTGCAGGAGGTGCAGGCACTGGTGGGCGCATGCCGCCACGCAGCAGCAGCGGTCGGGGTAGTGCACCTCAGCGGCTCCCGGCTCCTCTTCAAAGGGATTGCGGCGCGCTGCCTGCTTGAAGGCAGAAACAGGCAGCCCTGAAAGGTCGCGGTGGTGGTGCAGGAAATGAGAGTACTCACAGCGGCGGTGCCGCCGCCGGGCGCAGACCGACTGGTGCAGCTGCTCGGACTTGGCCTTCTTGACAGCGCTGATGATACGCATGACACCGCCGACCAGCTGGCGTGCCCGTGCCGCCGCCTCCGCACTCCCCGGCGCGTCGTCCCATCCACGCAGGGCCTCCAATCGCAGCACAGCGGCCTCAAAGAGCTCCAGGCCACGGTGCTGCACAAATTCGTGCACCAGCTCCATGGCCTGGCTCAGGAAGAACGGGTTGGGGGCGGAGACTTGCAGGCAACCCAGCAGCACCTGCAGCACACCCTCCAGCAGCTCTGGAAGCAGCAGAACCCTGTGTCGGTAGCGGGAGAAGGAGAAGTCCTCTCGCACCTCCAGCAGGGTCTTCTTGGGCCGCGGGGCGAAGGGGTCGGCCTGCTTCTCCAGGCAGCCGCGGATCTTCAGCGTAGCTCGCAACAGGTCAGTCAAGTTCCGCCGCAGACTGTCTGGCAGAGTCTCGCCCTGGCCCACATCCACAGACATCAAGTGCAGGATGGTACGGAGGAGCATCCTTTGGACCAGGGCAACTGGTTCCTCGGTCCAGCCCTCAGCAAGATCCTCGGCCCCACCCCTGACCCCCCCGGGACCGCAGCAGTCTCCGAACTCGGCCAGGATCTCTGTGAGGGTGGGAACCACGCTGGCGGCCAGTGCAGGACTGTGGCTGAGGCTCATGTCGAACCTGCACACCTTCTCCAGCAGAGACAGCAGCACATGGCAGAGGTCGAAGGGCGAGTTCTCCATGCGGTTGAAGATAGACAGTGCTGTGGGTTCGCTCAGTGGCTCCGGGTCCACTGGCCGGACTCCGAAGAGCCGCGGGACCAACTCACCGCCGACTTCGATGCTGTTCATGGTATTTGCGGTAGGAGGGGCCAATGGAGGTGACGGTGGTCGCCCAGGAGGGTCCAACGGGTGGAGCTGGCAGCTGGCCAACAGAGATGGGCCGTGTGACCGGCGATATCTCCCGCCCAGGCCAGCGGCCTTGTCGTCCGAATTGGCGTCCGAGTCGGAAGTGGAGAGCTGTGACTTGCGTGCATCCCTCACGGAGTAGCGT
This sequence comes from Hippopotamyrus pictus, assembly GCA_026781145.1. Classification (NCBI taxonomy): domain Eukaryota; kingdom Metazoa; phylum Chordata; class Actinopteri; order Osteoglossiformes; family Mormyridae; genus Hippopotamyrus; species Hippopotamyrus pictus. The sequence goes on along the minus strand of JAODLC010000065.1, from coordinate 5,311,912 downwards.
TGGGCCGTGCGCCGCTGCCGCCGTGACTTGCAGTCCACGGCCGGCCGCTTCTCTGTTCCGCCCCTCTCCTGCCCCGGTCTCGTAGGGACGGCTGCTCCGTCTCGGACTGCAATGATGTCGGGCAGCAGCGGGAGCGTGAAATCTGAAACACACAAAACACTATTCAGAGCAAGAAGCATTTCTTGCACACAACCACAGCAAGAGAGACTCAGAGCTCCAGGGTGAAAGCTTCATGCCCTTAAAGATCAGATGAAGCTGTTATTCTGCTACAGCGGCTAAATTAAAACAAAGATCTATTTAAGGTTATTGTGTGAAAAATGAAAAACAATTCAATTTAAGCTCTGTTCTACTACTCCAGCCCCCTGCATCTCGCAGACAGTCCACCAGGATCTGCACCTCAGCTGAACACTCCGGCGATACACAGAACTAATAAGGTAAAAAATGTGTGAGCCCTCTGTCAGGACAGATTATCATGTGCGCGCTAAAAGCCTCAGTCGTCTCCGCTGCAATTACCTCATGCAGCCACTGTGCTGTGACTGGAGCTGTGTGACATACATGGTGGAGTAGGGGGGGGGGGGTCTTTATCATACCAAACCACCGGGCACAGAATTTACACCGTGCTGACACATGACATTAAACACACACACTTCTACTACAGACTGCAATTAACTTTCATACCTTCATCCAAAAAACACCCATTTCCCAGCTTCTTGCGATAACTACACACCAGTGTTCCCCTAATAAAGAGGTTTCTGGAGACAGCGGCCAATTGAGAAGCTGATTTACACAGTCAGTAGAAGACAAATAGTACCTAAAGCATTCAAACGTCACAGGACGGCATGGGTGTCACAAAACAGGGTCCTCTGCTTCTTTATACCTCACAGTGGTGCAGATACTTAAACAGAACCACAGCTACAGTCTATGGCGCAAGAACAGCGGCTGAAGTCAGGCAGGCCGATGATGAAACCCTACCACAGATTTCAGAGTCAGTTATCATGCTACAGTTTTGGTTTTAGAAGCATAAAAGTACCGTTTTCAGCACAAGGATTTCAAAATCATTATCGGGGTGAAACCTTCACAGGGAAATTGCTGTCAGGGCTGTGACCTCCTCATAGATTCACACGTGCGTCCCCATATACTGTACATTTATCGAATAGTGAGGAATCCCATTAAAAGACAAATGTAATAAGTAACCCAGGAAACAGATAAAGTTGAATTACAGAGTAAGTAGTAAAGAAACTCAAATACCAGTGTTCTGAGACTTGCATGCAATGACAGCAAACTCACGGAACGCCCGGAGTGAAGGACGAGGCCGAGGCGAGTGTTCAGGCCCCCGTGGGGTGTTTATGAGGCATGCGCCATGCGCCATGCGCCATGCGGAGCTGTGGACGGCGTTTACCTCCAGCTTTGTCCTCCTGCACGGGGATCTTCCAGACCAGCGGCAGCAGGGACAGCAAGAGTGTGAGCAGGTCCTCCCTGCAGGTCAGCTCCTGTGTGGCGAACCGCACTTGTCAAATGCAGTGGGATCGGGACCCCCCTCCCCAACCCAACCCTGAGCCCTGCCCACCTAGTCACAACACGGCCCTCCCACAGAGACCTAGACAACAATAATCAGCCCCAGAATTACCATAGCAGATGCAGGACACAGCAAACAAACTGAGGATCCATAAAAACACAGCCCAGCATTAACGGCAGACAGGCCGAGGCTTGCTTTTTTTTTTAAATTATTATTATTATTATTATTTTTATTACCTACAGGGGTGGTAAATTAGGGGGGTGTTACGCCTGCATGGCAGACCTCCTGCAGGAGGTGCCCCCCTCACGCCCCCGCTCCTCTTTCATGGCACATTCCTCATCAGGGGGAGAAGGCCGGCCTCCAGGTGCAAATTAAAAGCTAATAAGCTGGTGGGTCACCGACCAGTGGCGGTCAGGACAGAAATCAGGGCGCGCTATTGGAGGAGAGCGCCCTCTACTCACAACCACAGACGTGATCAGGCTTTAGACCCGAACACCCCCAAACCCCCATTACTGCTCATATCTCCATGTCAACGATGTCATAATTACTCCCAATAAAACGAGAATCAGCCTCACATTCTAATCTCAAAGTCAGTGTCCACTGTCCTCAGAAGCCAACGCGGGAACAAAGTGCGAGATGAAAGATATGAAAGGATCAATATTTTTCAGGACACAAGCAAGTTTTACCAAACGAGGTTTGGCCCAGTGACCCATGACATGCACAGGCAAACCCCCTGCAGAAAACCTTCTCCACAGATCAGGACGGCCATATCAGGGACAGCATGACAGTCCCCTTTCCTTTGGCTGGACAAGCTGAATTTGTGGTATAGAGAGTCCTGCCTTCCCTATGGCCAGTGTCAGAGGGACAGACATCCGACAGTTATTCCCACATGTCTGACAGGGCAGTCAATACTTCTGAAAAACCACAGGTTAATCCTCTCTCGGGGATTTGCTCATTCCCTATTTGGGCGCATGTCCGATTCACCTAGAGTTTATTTTATTTTTTTTGTTCAATGAATCAGAAAGGATGGCCGGGTTGGGCATCCAGACAGCCTCACTGACTGTCCTGCATCAGCATCCCCGACAGGAACGGCTAAAAGGAGTTTTCCAATGGCTGGAGGTATAGGAGGCCACAACCCTAAAAAGAGACGTGCTCTATTTTGATCTTCAAGGGGTTGGGGGGGACTCATTCTGCGGGTTTGGGTTTCTGAGGAACATGAAGCTTCTGAATTATTAATGAGGTGAAGAGATTGTGTTCGTTACTGAGAGCTATGTGACGATAGCGCATAAGAGTTAGCATATCGGTGCTCGGTTGGCTGACAGACACCGGCCGGTTTAGTGGGAATGGCGCCATTTGAGCTGTGTGTATGACGCGGCCTGTCACAGGCAGGATCATGTGTGTGTGTGCGTAGCTGGCCAAATGGTTAGCGGGTGCTATCCATGCTAATCCACTGCTAATGCTAATAAGTTGGTATATGGGAGGCTATCAGGGGATAGCGGATGCACACAAGTGCTGGCAGAGGATATGTAAGCCTATCACTCCAGAGGGGCAGGAACAGCAGCCGGCTACTCAGGCCACGGAAAGAGTGACTAAGAGCTCATTTACGTACACGTCAAGTGGCGACACGGGCCGCCATGTTGATCCGTGTGCTCAGACGGCGCCCCCACCTGGTCAATGACAGAGTCCAGGGTGCTGAGCAGCAGGAAGCCGCGGCCCAGCACCAGGTACTCCCCCAGCGCCGCCATGTGGCTTTGGCTCTCCTCATCCTCCTCGACCCGCTGCGCCACGGCGCTGCACAGCTGGTGCACATCGGTCAGGAATTCGCGGGCCAGAGTGTTGCTGGCACCACTCATGTCGGAGCTGAGAGAGAGAGAGAGAGAGAGAGAGAGAGAGAGAGAGAGAGAGTGAGTGTCAGGGGTGGGTTTTTTAAGGTCAGGGGGACATAAGAGGGATCAAAAATCACACAGACAGGCAGTCTTGTCATCAGTCAATGATGTGTTTTTAATCGGTGAATGACAGGGGAGGGGGCACTCTGAGGGCCAATCAGCTTTTAGCTGGAACCAGAGTCCCTGTGGACCCTCCACTGTTTATGCCCCTGGAGAGAAGGAGGGGTCTCATTTATGATTCAGGTCCTTGTTTCATGCAGACGGCCTTTCGTTCGTAGTTGCGCATCATTCCGATATAAACTGCACTGTTCAGAATGCATTGGGACTAGCAGGCCCAAACGCATCATCAAAAGGGGACGTCTCTCGGGACAGAGATTACGCATGTGACACAACCTCAGCTCTGGAACCGAGGAATCCCTTAATTCAGTCACAGGACTCCCCCTCCTCCCAGTGGGACCCCGTGTCTTTACACAGGATGCAAAACCCAAATTACAGTCTAAGCCAATTAGGGCCACCATACGAGGCGGGGGCGGGGGGGCAGAGAAAACAGGCTCGAAATGGTCTAGGAGAGCAGAAGGAACAGCAGCATGCAGGAATTACGCTTCATAAATAGGAATATATAAAAAAACAAGTGGCCCCTACTTAACCTCCTGTCAATAACCCCATCCCTAAAAAGACTTTGCATAGTTGCACGTGCTCACTCGGAAAAATGGAAAATCGATTCCAAAGAGCGCTTCGTGCCTTATGACAGTGGGGATCATATTCCAAAAACACAGCAACCACCTCCCTAGCTCTAAAAGTGTCACTACACACTGAACATTTCCAGTCTGTGTCCTGATCAGTATTCCATTAGTCACTGTGGCTGTTTTCTTCAGTGTTTCTCCTGGTGCAGACTGAGGCCTGAAAAGTTAATGAGGGTCAGTATTCCAACACCATGTGCAGACCCCTCCCACACTAAAAGCAAAGAGCAAAAGCAAACCTTTCCATGACCCTCAAAGCCATCAGCTGGAATTCAGCTGGATTGTGTGTGTGTGTGTGTGTGTATGTGAATAACCAAACCTTTCATTCACGTTGTACTTTGCTTTCAGTAAGAAAAACACATTCACTCTCCCATATAAGGTCACATTTATCCTCATTTACTGAAACCAGCCTATTAAATACTCTGGAAAAAAAATCAAGTCAACATTACTCGAAACATAACACGGTCTATAAAAAATATTATTCTTAATGTATGAGAATTACAAGGAAAAAAATCTAATAAGCTACATGCTCTTCCTGCCTGGGACAAAATGACATGCTGCTCATTTTTATCAGAAACCATCAAAAGGGATGAGATGTCAGCAGTGGAAGTCAACTTACTGTCACTGCAACAAGTCCAGACTGAATGAGACTTACCAGCCCTGGGTAAACACACTGATTGTTCAGAAGTGATAACATCTGTCCTGACTGGGTGCCTGTAACATTCATGCACACACCCCACAACTGCTCTCTCTCACACACACACACACACACACACACACACACACACAGACTGCTCTCTCACACATACAGACTGCTCTCACACATACACAGACTGCTCTCTCTCTCTCTCACTCACACACACACACAGATTGCTCTCTCACACACACCCCACAACTGCTCTCTCTCACACACACAGACTCACAGCTTGCCTACCTCCAATATTTAGTCCACGTTGAAACCAGTCATCACCCCAGTGGCAATGAGACCTCGACAGGCTCCCACATGTGATCTGCCCTGGAGGCCTTGCATCCAGCCCCCCCCGATCACGCACCCACGTTGTCTGACAGGTAAAACCTTCCTTTCCGCCTCTGCGGGTCACTATAAAGTTGGAATTCAGTACTGGGGCCCCATCCGCTGGGGTCGTGCCGACGAATCACATGAAAGCATGTGATGTCTTGTGAGACTGGGTAGTCCGGTGCTGGATGAGCTCTGAAGCCCAATGTGAGTGGCGGGCAGTAGCACGCGCACAGACACAGACAGACACAGACAGACACAGACACAGACACAGACAGACAGAGACAGACAGACAGAGACAGACAGACAGACACACACACACACACACACACACTCTATGTACTCATATCTTTATGGGGACTTGCCATTCATAACCCCAATCCCAACTATGACAACCTTAACCCCTTACCCAGCCCTAACCTTAAGCACAAGTAACCAAACAAAATACAAAACTTCTGGCATTTTTAGTTTTTTGGTTTACTTTTATAAAACCGAGGTTATCCTTGTGGGGACTGATAATTATGTCCCCACAAGGTAATAATTACAAGAAGGCATACACACACACACACACACACACACAGAGTCACCCTGTGCCTCTCCATTCCCCCCCCCCAGCCCATCCTGGCCTCATCGTGCTGCAGTCCGGTAAACAGATCCGGCCAGTGCTGGTAACAGCGGCCTCGGTGTTTACGGGTGGACGGCCTTCACTGGCAATCATAACTGAAACTGCACCCTGGCTCATTAATTATTACTTCATCCAAGTGAGCGTGCTATTCTGCCCCTTAGAAAGTTCACTGGACACTGACTTAATGCTTACTGGCTCTAAATATAACTGATAAGAACACACCATTACCACGACAAGACAATAATAAGGTACTTGAAATACAGAAGCTACACAGTCATAATTGCGAAATTCTCCATTATAAAAGAATGAGCGATTCCTACAAAGCATAAAATAAGTTCCTAGCGACTTTGGAAATGTCTAGTACCCCCAGTGGGGGCAGAGGGATGCACCAGTACAGCCCGGTTCTCCACCATTGTGACAGAAGTCTGACCCGGCTTGGGTTTCAGGCCGAATTTCACTGCCGGCGGTCCACTGCCCCCCCGTGACTCCTGCTGCCCCTGAGGGGATGGGGGGGGGATCTTCTAACACGGTTCCCATCTAGCTGATAGCTTAATATTCATTGATGCGCCTGCAAACCGTCCGCACGGACAGTACGTTAATTCATTCAGCGGGGGATCTTATCAATGTGGGGGGGTGGGGGGGGGTAACGGCTTAGCTGTCTGTTACAAGCAAACACACACTCACATTCATTGCCTGTCAAACCATTAAAGCATCAACTGAGAAAAAGAACCAATGAGGAATGCCTCTGTTCAGCTTATTTACACTGCGTTTGACACTGCTGAGTGTATATTGTTGTAATTTGAAAATACGAGAAATACTCTACCATAAATTTACACACAAAGTGGATAGAATACAAGATGTCCTAACTACTATTAAAATAACTCATACTTCAGATACAAATAATGAAGCTTTACGCCTGAAGGATGTACAATAGCAAGCTGGAATTTGAATTAATAAACTAATAGATCAAGACCTTTTATCTATAATTAGTCCACTAATCTTACTTCTGGGGCACTGGGGGTGGGGGTGGGGCTAGCTATGACGAGCTGAAATGGGTCAGCATTGCAAACACTTGGTGTTGAACCGGGTATTTCCGTTGTGAAAGTAACTCAGCCTCATGATTTTTTCAGCTTTCCGGTGACCTCAGTCGACCTCCAGCCCTGGGCTTTAAAAACAAAATATATGCGACATTGGCCTCGTTAAAAATGTATGACACGACGGTAAAATAACTCTGTCGCTCACAAACATGGCCCGTGCTCCCGGGAGAGACGGCGACTCGCGCTAGATCTTCTGTTGGCAGTTTTAACACATCAGGGGAAGGGGGAGGCTTTCGGTTTGACAGTCGGAAACCATCCTCTTTGATCGCGTGTTCCTGTCCAACACTCTCGGCGACAGGACCACATTCGCCAGTAATCAGACCTCAATTCAACCTGGCAGAGTCTCGGGGCAAGGAGGGGAGGGCTTCATGTTACATGTTAACGGGGGAAGCTCTAAAATTATGTACAATAAACAATAAAAACCTACATTTCAAAAAGAAGACCCAGGAGCTACATCAGTCAGCCCACGACCTATCATGGGCTTTCAAACCCGCTCTTCTATCATACTGTCCGGAGATGACATTTGCTCTGATAGTCAAACTGACCTTACATCCGAAATGTTTGCCGACAGTCCATTTGGATACAACCCCCCCCCCCCAGTTCTGTTCCTAGGCAACATGCCACTTCGAGGACCTACCACAAACACAGAAGTGCGTGTAGATGAATCACATCAGCCGGGGCTGCAGATCCTGCCAGCTGTGTGCCGCTCATTTGCACCTTTAACTGAAAAACCCGTGAGCTGCTCGTTAATTAAACACCTCGACGGGAAATTTTGGGCCTGGCAGAGTGCCGCGTCGGGGAAGAAACTCTCCGATTTGAGATATTTTTAAAGCCGTGTTCACAGCGAGCCCGACGGAGCACGTTACTGGCAGCACGAAGCAGGCAGGGAGGAGGCTGCGCACGAGCAAGCCCGCAGTGGGCCCCCGCAGAACCGCAGCGGTGGAAACTGAAGCACTTTTGTTTCACTGCGCGGTTCAGTCGCATGTCACGGCCAGAAATAGGCGCCCAGCAGCTGTGCAAACGTCGCCCGAGTGCCGTATCGAGGTGATGATGCTTGGGAAGCTCCCTCTGGTTTATACAGCGATGAAACTGATAACAGGCATGTCAACAGGAAAAAATGCTGAAATGAGAAACGTGGAGGCCAGGAATCCATCGGGAATCCCTGGCGACGCAGTATCCCATGCCCTGCTCCAGGGGAAAATGAAGACCTGCGGAGGAACCAGAGAGGAACCAGAGAGGAACCAGCAAGGCGCTGGGTTTGGGGGAAGAGGCACCTACCAGAACTTCACCTCATCCTCGCTTCCGAGTCGGTCGAGGTGTCGCACACAGTGAAACAGGTAAAGGAATCGTTCCAGCCATGGAGACTTTCCACTGTTCATTCGTACACAAAAGCGGATTTGTTCAGCGGCTATCATCTGAATATCTCTTGTG
>JAODLC010000065.1:5288911-5300988 GCA_026781145.1 Hippopotamyrus pictus | reverse complement strand
GAAGTCCCCCACCCACCAAAATTCTACCTTAGGAGTATTTCTTTCCTTCCCATCATTGCTTTCTGCCTTTTCTCATAACTCCTGTAATTATACATACCACTGTTCACATTTGAGTCTATAATTCATGCTACATAAAATCGGAGTTTATTCAGTTTCATTTACGCAGGCAATTCCTATAAATATTCCACCAAAACCCAAGAAGAAATGAGAGCTGCTTTGAGCCTTTACAGTTCTTTTTCCCCCCTCAGATCCTCAGGTCAGGTGATTCCAATGATTCGCTAAGCAGCTTTAGCCAGTTAGCAGGCAGAACGAGGGCCAAACTGTATGCTGTGGGCACCGGCGAGATCCTCAACTCAGATTTCCCTCCACGTGGCGAGGGCGAGCCTGACTGCCAGCACCCACACTGCATGCGTGAGAGCTACAGCAGAGTCTCTGGCACAGGAGTGGGCGGGACTCAAACTGGGAGGGAACGTTCAGTGGGAGATCTTAGGGAAGTGTGCCTACTGGGATTTAGACACGGGGCCGCGGCACGAGTCAAACCCGATTGGTAGACAAAGGGCGTACAATAAAAAGAGCATATTACCGAGTAATTTGCCATACCTCACAGATTGTAGCGTTTTCAACGCTGATTGTTTTACTTACACGAAAATTTCCGGAGGGCAGGAGGAAAAATGATTGGTTCAGGGAGATAACCAATTGGGTCCAAGCAATTAGAGGAGGCGGGACCAACCTCTCCCCCCCTTGTTATTTATTTATTTTTTTAATTAACGAAAGCAGTTCAGACAGATAAAACTGTCTGCAAATATCTTGAGTGCTGTGTTGACGTTTGGGGGGGGGGGGGGGGATTACTCGGCCCCTCTGTTAGGCATTACATGGTCTTGTCAAAGGAAACCTTTACAAACAGCACACAAACTTTTTGGAAGGTCTTCCTGTTCTGCTTTCCCATCTCGGGGTGAGAGCTCAACCTCGCGGTCACAGCACGCGTCTTCTTCAATGGAATGACAATTAACTGTCCTTCATCCACCGCCAAGGTTTTAAACTGCTGGAGTAGAGACGTTCACAGTGATGTGAATAAATTCTCAGGACTGCGTTTGAGGACACCCGGGGTCGCCAGCGGTACGGCACACGCGCGTTGGCTTGCTGCTGCATTGGCATTTGAAGTCGGATGCGATCATTTATCATTCATCGCACTCCCTGCTGCAATTTGGTAACACTTTTGCAATGAATCAGGGGGTTGTTGTTCTGGGCTGCTCTCGCTTTCCTCAGACTCGCACCAGGAAAATGACAGGGGCGAAACCAAAGTGTGCTTTAAGAAATTTTGCTGCTATATATTCAATGAGGACGATAACAAATTTAAGTAGTGTTTGTGTGGATAACACCCCCCCCCCCACCCCCCAAAAAAAAAAAACCTCATCGAAAAAGAAACTAAATGACTACTGAATCAAAAATGCTATCATTCCTTGCCAACTCAAGACCCAGAATGCTTTGCACATCAGCTTCTTGTGGCACAGTAGGAGTTTCACTGAAGCAGTTAGTCCAGTGTCTCTCTCAAGGGGACATGGCCTCACGATTACAGATTTGAGCATAGCCATTTCCTGAAGCACGTGCCACGACGCCATCCTCCAGAAAAGAGCCTCACCCACAACAAAAACAGTTTGGTGGGTTAGAGGAATTACGTGGCAGGGAAAAAAAAAAAATATCAGGCTGTTATTATTGGATGCTCAGTAGATCACTTGACCTTCGTTCCAATACCAGGATGCTGCCATATAAATGAGGCAGCACGCAGAAAACTCACGGTGAAGAATCCCTGCTGCTCTTCAGCCAAAGAGCCGCCTGTCTCTGGCAGCAGGGGAGCCAGTCATCTGCTCCTCATGACCAGCCACGAGGCTGTGGTGTGATTCCTGGGGCGTCATGAGGTGGTCCTGGCTTTGCACAGTTCCTCTGAGGTGGGGGGGCAGGGGGGGGCGTGACAGCAAGGCATCCAGCAGCTTCCGCTACAATGTGCACCAACCCGCCTACACACTCCAGCTTTGGCTGGTCCACATGTGAATAGAGCTCAAGTTCAGGAGCAATGATCGAGCAGCATCCTCCTGAGGGACTCTGCTGCTGTACTTCTCAATGTGTACCTTAAACCAAACAACTCCTGGGTACAATACATGTATGAATGGGTAAGTTGTAACCCTATACACCAAGCATAATATAGGGAACCTGCTAAGCAACTAAATATTACGCTGAAATAACATAACCTGAGAATCACAGGGACAGGACGTTCCAAGAGCCAAGGGCAGCATTGTGAGTCATGCACTGCTATACCGGGCTGAATTATTCACTCCTGTGTCAACTGTCAAAGCAAGATGGAAAACCAGACAGGTAGAGGGAGCGAGGCTTGTTTAGAAACCGCTCACCACAGGGCAAACACAAGAACAGAGGCGTCACCGTCACCTCGATACTGCTGGCGGGTAAATAGAGAGGACGCACACCCTGGCTTACGGTCATGGCATCAGAGGGCCTTTAGGGTCATTGTCACCGGACAGCGCATGAAAGTCCTGGCTGATGTTACCGGACACCACGAAAATCAGGACTGGAACCGACAGAGGGAAACGGGTCATGAAGACAGACCTAATTAGGCAACCGAACCCATAAGATGGCAGATGGTGACGGATCGGCACAGCAACTGTATGCAGTGTGCTTCTTAGAGACGTGTCCTTTTCTTTAGTGATGGACTTGGAAAGTCTGCTGGTCTCTAAAGCAAGCATCTGACCAGCTGTGTCTACAGAGGTCCTCACAACATTTGGTGCAATGACTTCAGCAGCCCCTCGCTCACTCTGGTCCTATCCCAGATCTCCCAAAGTGGCTACAGTATGCCCGCCCAAAGTAGCATTATCCTCCTATTCCTCTCCACATCCCTCTCCTCGATCCAGAGCCTCTCCTGTTTTAGCCACATTCAGAACATAAATCTCCTAGAAAGTACAAGCATCACCCTCCCCAACCCCTCAACCCCCTAGCCAGGCAGAAGTGTTACAGACAGCCTGCCCACTAGTCCAGAGAGACTGACAGGTGGGCGTTTCCTCACGCTCCAACCTTTTCATGAGGCAAACGCTGCAATGCAGCAAGAGTCAGACTCCATCGTCAACAGCGGCTTGGCTGGTTTTTGGTAACCATGGCATACCCGTTTTGGCAACACCGCTCACCCCCACCCTCACCCACCATCGCCCGGGCTCAGCCGGCCCCACCGATCATCAGCGGCGTGTCTGCGGAGGCGCGGGACAGGTTGACGCGGCGAGCGCAGACCCGAGTCGCCGCTGCGCTCTTCAATTATTCACACCTCTCTCTGCTGTCGGGCTGCATCAATTATTTGCGCGCAGCTCCGCGTGATCAGATCGCACATCCGTCACAGCAGTCAGCTGCCACGTCTGCCTCGGAACATGCGACTTCCGGGTGACCAAAACCACAACTCATACGAGCACCAGGTTCAGGAAACTGACACAATACATGGAGAAGACGACTGATACATCTATCATCTTATTTAATAACACAACTGCTTTCAGTCACAAAAAGTGACATTAACAGCTCAAGATAATCAGTTATCATGTAATTATCAATCTGAAGTAGGTCTTACTTATAATCTTGCTCAGAGGTTCAACAGCAATTATGCTTCCAAGGCTAAGCTATGCAATTCAGACCAGACAGTCAACTGAGCTCATCTCAACTGACGTTATCTGAAAAAGCAAAACCAGAATTTAGGCGTCAGCCTCACTACACATTCAACAAAACTAACTCCCCTTCTATGTTCGAGATCCAAGCACCATGTCCTTCGAACTTTCCTAAAACGGCCGTTCCAGTGCCACTGCCACTTAGTGACTAACTGGCCAGCAAAGCCAAACCCTTCACTTGGGAAGCCTGACAAGACAGGTATGCTAAGTTCACACTACATGACTTAAAGTCGTAAGTTCGCTATACCGTTCACTCTACACAACTTGTCTTGTAATCGGGGGTCTTGAAGTCGTGGTTTACACACTACATGATTGATCAGTGACAGGGGATCTTTCACCAGGAGGAAACACTGACCAGTCTGTCTGGTCTCTAAACTATGTTTTGTTTAGCATGCTAGATATCTGGCATGTGTCTGCATTAGCGACTACGTCGGGTCACGTCTTTGAACAGGTTCACGAATAGCGATCGAGCACCAATGAGCAAGCACCGGATAAGCAGCGATTTTTAGCATGCTAAATATCTGGCAGGTGTCTGCAACGCATTAGCGACTACGTCGGGTCACGTCTTTGAACAGGTTCACGAATAGTGATCGCGCACCAATGTGCAAGTACCGGATAAGCAGCGATTTGCCTCCGATCTGGGGATTTTGTCGCTGATATCCAAAAACCATCAGTGAGTGGAAAATTGGGGCTAAAGTTGTGTAGTGTGAACTTTGCATTAACAGTCTTACTTCATCTCCTATGAGACCATACAGACCATAAATCCCTCTGGTTAGTTACTGCTCTAGTAAATGAGATTCCAGTTGTATCTTCAAATGAAAGTACCATCTTTTTCAAAGAGCTGAAGCCTACTGGAGCAAGCATGACAGTTTGCTATAGCATTCAGCACAGTGATAAAATAAGCCTCAACTGATGCTTCAGGAAGTGGTATATCTGTCAGGTTTCCTAGACATACAAGCAAGTGTGCATGAATCAGATCTACATATTAAAGCCGCAATATCTTTGCCGAATCAAAACACTGCTTCTGTCTCCGTTATTTTAACAGTACTACCACAGCAGGTCAAGAACCTTCCAAACTAAAGAGCTTTGCACTAAATGAACCTTTGGTAAAACCTAACGATCGCAGAGCAATTCAATTACCCGGGCTAGGAGAGCAGGCTGATGTCATCCGTGACTGCTTTAGGGATGATGCGGCACTCAAAGGGGTTGCCGTAAAACTCGGGCGTTGGCCAAATCAATTCGGCCATTTGAGTCCGGTACAGAGTCCCAGTTGGCAGGAATGACCACCGTCCCCTGTAGATGCATCAAAATTCCAAGCTTCTGGTTTGTACTTGCACCCCCCCCCCCAGTACCCCTCACCACCTCAAAAATGTCTATAGGTTCGGATCCTTCTTACTGGAGCAGTCCAAGAGAATAAAATAAGAACTTTCCATTCAATTCTCAGACCTACTGCTTGCACAAGACTCTGCACAAGTCTTGTAGCCATACTGTATTGCAAAAAATAATGTGCAATGTATTTTGCAATAGATGCCCCAAACATCTCTTACCTATCTTCTGTGCTGAGACCAGGCGATAACGCACCAAAAGCAATGCAGTAATAAATAATAAAGCTGATATCTTAAAAGGCTCTTGGTTCTTTTCGGAAGCAAATTAGAACAGTTGCCCCACAAAGGAGGAAAGAGGTGGGTTCAACTAAACAGGATGCTCTAAGTGTGTTTTTTGTAACTAAAATATCAGCCAGCTGCTTTCCTGTTGCAAGAACCGAATGCTCAGTAGATCAGAGGGTGGTGAGGAGAGTGATGTAGCTCAAAGTGGCCGCATTAAATGCCCAACCGAGAGAAGCCATAACTGCGTCACACTTCAGACTAAGGGTGCGTTTCCACTGCACCAGGTACCATGCTTCGGTTCTTTAAAAAAGCACCAACAGTATAATACGTTTTTGTGTTGATTTTCCACTGACGTAAAAACTGGTACCGACAACTTGAGCTGGGGTATTTTGTAGGTTGCTATATATTATAGGGCTTGACAATGAGAGATATTAATACCAACACTGCATGTTATACACATGCAATTCTTACACTGAAAGGACCACAATAGTCAGCTGGTTTGAGAATAACCTTTTGCATACCTTTACACTTTATACAGATTATATTATTTATACCTTGTCATAGGAAACAAAACTTAGCAAGCACTGCAATTTTAATGACTGCCCCCCTTCAAGATTATGTAGCATATGTTTACAAAATCAGATTAAAGTTTACTGCTGCTACTTTTGCATGCAATCATGCGAGACAATCGTTTTCATCCTTACTGCGCCTAGACTCCTTTTATGCCATATAAATACCCCAATATTTATTACGACAAAGTCTGTACTTGAAAATTTTCCAATACCATGCTGCCCTAATATATTATATAAAATACTCTTATTATTTCTTGGTATTCCCTCCTGAACTTGTTGTATCTGTACTTCTGACCAGTTTGCAATTTAAACCTGGATCTCTTCATTTGTCCACACATTATCACTATATATTTTTTTTTTACTTCATTTGTCATTGTTTTCTGAGCTTGTAACATTTTTCAGCAGTTCAATTGTGTTTCAGAAGCAGGATATTTGAATTACCAAATTGACAAAGCGTTTGCAAGTCCCACCCCAAAGTACCAAATAAGTACCCCAGGTGGTCCGGCACATTTGGTATTGGTAACTCCACCAGAAATCAATGGAAAGAGAAAGTACTGAAAGTACAGTACCTGGTGCAGTGGAAAAGCGCCACTGTGGAGTAAAACACGCAGGCTGGAATTTATCACTTAGCCTAGGGCCACTGTGTCACTCACACTAGAAGCGACAGCTTATGGCACAGACTGGCAGACTGAATGGGTGACAGGAAACGTCAGATAAAGGGTAATCTCGGGCACTGGCAGCATTTTCTAGTACTGCCTCCCCAGACACCCACGAACACTGTGGTCAACAACAAAAGAATCAGCGGATAAACCAGGGGAACACATGCCACATGAGATCAGACCAGGAGTACTATCTCGGTGAGGGCTAGGGGCAACAGTGGGCCCATAGGAGCTAGACAAATATCATGAGTCTCTGCCAAAAAGGTCCCAGTCCTGCTGGTACAGTATGACACTCCCAACAGCACGGCTGAGTTACCACATGACCTTTGATGCTCCTTCAACAGATGCCTCTCTACAAGTTCATCATGCAGATATCTATCCACTGCTGACTACTTACTGTCATTACTTGACTGATTAAATCCGCAGCAAACACTGTTCGATATGAAAAGCTATAGAAACTATCAAAACAGGAGCAGATGCAACACAACACACACATCACAATCAAGGTTTGACTTAAGTTACTGCTCAAACTATGCTACCCAATGCCCTACAAGCAGGTCCCCTGGGGATCACGACTTTAGATTGCTTTGATTGGGATGAAATGTATGAATGCTCATGGTGTATTGCAGTAATCTGGCCTCGTACTGCAAAAATACAGTAAATGAGGCGTATGAAGACCTCTACCATTGGTGGTTTAGCATTAAGAGCATAGACGCTCTGGTCAAATGCAAAAGGAAGACTTCGGTGACATCAAATTCCATGACAGTTTGATATCCATAGGACTGGTGACAGTATTAGCTATATAAATAGGTCATAATGTTAAATTACCACTTTCTATGCATCCTTGCAAGCACAGCAAACCCAAAAGGGTCATGCAACATTTTTATCGTAACATAATAGAACGACCAGTATCTTTTGTATTGAAGTACCAGAAAAAGGTGCCTAATTAGCATCAACAAATTAGCTCAAGATATTACCCAGAATTCCTCTCCTCCAAACGAAAAACAATCCAGTCCTGCTTCTACTAGAGCACAGCACACAGAAGACAGACATCATGCCCCCTTCAGCAAATCACACAGTCAGAGCAACGAGAAATCCAACACGTTGCACATTGTATCTTGGCACGAATGGACCAGCATTAACTGGTTTTTAGGGATCCCTGTTCACTGGGGAGGAGGAAGACGCTAGGCTAAGCTAGGCGCAAGCAGTGACAGGGACAGGCAGCACTGCTGACCGGCACTGGTGAATTACTCCTGAAAGCCCTGTTAGGAAAAGGGCTGCCACGGGACACTTAAGTCAACAATGGTGACAGGGCGGAGGAAGGCAGCTATCCAAAGCCCAATTTCACCGACCTGTAAAGCATCGAGTCACCAGGTGGCAAAATGCTCAGACCTGAAATGGTGACATCAGGGTCCGACACTTAATGCATGCCAACATTTAACAAGAACATATGCTTCCTTTCAACAAGAGGAACATGGGGAAGAGCCAAGCTGGAGCAGGACTTGCAGAGTATCCTGGAGAAGGGAGCAGTGCGCTGATTCCAGTGCTTCATCTCTAGGGACGGTGCAAATCCTGTAAGCTACAACTAGCAAACCTCAGTCACGCATGTCCCAGTAGATCTGACAGGTCTAAATCCCTCATTGCTGCTCCTCCTACTACTACCACTAATGCCATAAAATTATGTAGAAAAAAAAACCCAATAAAGTGATTAAGTCATTCTAACCAGGGCAATCATAATTTTTAAACACAAAAGCAGGAATCTAATTCTTAAACTACTGGTTATTTCCCCTACTTAACATAATGGTAGCAAAAACTGTAGCTGTTCCATGGGACTTTATGCAGCCAAAACAGCAAGTTAAAACCAGAAACACACTTTCATGTTACACTAACATACTTATTAAAGAGCACTGGTTTTACTTCGTCCGTCACCCGTGTTAAGAGACAAATAGCCCCTGGGAATGCTTTAAAACTGGCGTTTTGGCTCTTTTTTTAAAAAACAGAAACATAAAGCATGACTCAGTTCCACTTCAAACACTTTTGATTAGTGTGATTAGGCCTGAGCAGAAGCAGATGGCTGAGAGGGGAAAAAAATAAAATGAAATGAAATTCCTGGTGGATTCTGGGTAAATTATGCCTTTTGGAATGCTGGCTTCGGCACAGCCAATGAAATGAGCCACTGCATCAAGTCATGCCAACTCAGCAGGCAGAGTGCACTGTGAATGGTTATGTACAGATATATTTAACACAAGATGAATACATATATTTCCTTTTGGCCCGACATTTGGCATTTTGCCTATGTGTATACCTAGTTATATATATAATGAGGTTTTCTGACGTCTCCCAATGGCTCACATCTCCTCCTTGCAATATATTTATAGACCAAAATGAATGAACATTCACACACATTTTTGGACTACGGGAGGAAGGGAGAGCCTTTTTCCCATATCTCATCAGATCATATGAGCAGATCTGACTTACACGTGGAGATGTTCTTTTGTTCTGCGAACTGGTTTTTCACGCAGACTCGTAGCATCGGAGGGAATGCATCCTCCCAGCATAAACACAAGACACAGCGCATGCGCGCTGTTTGTTCCCCCTGGAGCGGAACGATCCACTCTGTGACCATCTTCAGCTTTATGCTTAGTCAGTTTTACTTTGCGGTTACCAGAGGGGAGGGCGTGCAAGAAGAGGGTGGTTCTGTTAAACCAGCTCGTGCACAAAGACCTTGCAAGGTGGCTCATACTACCCATGCTAATCATATACAGGACCAAGGGTCTGAGTAATGATTTTCTAGGCCTGTATGGGTACGGGTGCATAGTGAGAATATTATACCTTTTAATCACACCGAACTAGAGGCTAAAAAACATGTACGCAATGCAACGCTTGTTAAAATCAGCTGTAAACATAAAATTAAATTTATCATATTGAAAACATATACCATAGTTAATGGGACACGTATTTAAAAATAAATTAACAGCATGTTGGCCTATCCAACTGAGAACAGGTCACAGCCATGCTGCGATTACCCTCTGCAAAGAGAACATTTTCCAGTTTTATAGCCAAGCATTTTCTGCATTCAGCAAAGTGACCCACTGCCACACAGGAAAGACCTCTCCACACACAGTGTTCCAAGCTTCTTAAGACCTGCTCGAACTCTGCATTTCAAATTATAATTCGGCATAAAACATATCCTTTACAGTATACAGTAATTCCATTTGTGATATTACTCTCTAAAGGTAGCGGAAGAAAGTCTGGCCTTCACCCTTTCAGGAAGACATGCAACTAAACATTTATCAGTTATTCTATCTTTCGCAGTCATGCAGCATTAATGTTACAGAAAGACGCGAACCAATCAGGGAGACACGGGAATGCAGGGTGAAACTCACTTGACCCCTGGGGACCTGAAAACAAATGTCAAGTGCATCCAAAAATCCCTCACACCTGGAGATGAGGTGAAAGAGACGCAAGCAAAGCTACAACCCCAGCAAAATATCAGTATCAGGATACAGCTCACAGTTTGCCAGTGCCAAGAAAATATGCTATTATTATATAAAAGTTACATAAAAAGTCCATCAAGACTATTAACAGAGCTAGACAAGTTAAAAATTAATCAGACAGCATGATTTAGCCCATTTTTCTCAGAATTAAAGATGTGATCATCTTAATCCGGTTTGGGAGTGAGGAAGGCGTGTAGCCATATGTACAAAGGGTGGATTCGGTTAAAGTGTCATTCAGTAACCTTGCAGTGTGCATTAAAATGACCACAAAATATGAGTATGACCATAAGATGATATGCATGGTGCATAAAATGCGATAGAATATTAATTTCATTAGTCAGGTATGTGGAAACGGCTGCAGAAAATTAATCGCTGTACATGAAGGCTGAATTTAAACAGGCATTTCTTCTCTTATTGCTACTTTTATAGTGAAATGAAAAATACTGTAAAATGATACTAATAATGACGATTTGGGGTTTGATTGCATGCTGATGGATGGATAAGGTTTGGGGAGAGATATTGGTTCACTCTGCATCAGTCAATAGGAACTGGTTCGGTTCTGTTCGGGACGGCTCGGGTAACAGCTACCTGTAGGTCAGCTCCGTGCGTTCTGCAGTCCGCGTATCTCTCCCAGGCCCGGGACAGGTCGTCGAGCTGCCGGGCAGACATGGCGCTACAGGGCTCGGGCTCCGCCGAGGGATGCGCGATAGAGCGCCCCTCATCGACGGAAGCGGGTTAAGGCAGCCCAAGTGCTCCAACAGCCGAGCCCGGCTGTGACGCAAAATACTCCATAATTTTTCTTTCAACTTTTTAATGTATTTTCTTATTCCACTTCTGACAACTGGACGGTTTTTGCTTGTAGTATTCCTAAAACAGAAATCGCACAGGATTTCGGATTAGTTTCTCAGACGGGTAATACTTATACATCTCCCTCAGTATTTCCGTACAGTAACGCGGGATATTAACCACACACACTTACACGAATGTCCGCTTAGTGGAATATAATAAAATGACTCGTGTGCTATCGGTTAACAAGCAATAGTTGCAGTTTGACTTGCGTGATAATTAGCAGTACATCGCTAATGACAGCCCGTTTCCCAAACGGCAGTGCAGAATGAGCTAAAGGAGTAGCAGCCAGGCGTAACACTAATAACGAGAAAATGTTGCATTAGTACTATTATTTAAATGAGGTACAAACCTAGGTGCGTATTTACGACATCGCTGTCATTAGCTAATTTCATGTCACCAGGATAGCTGAAGCTTTGAAGCAGCCGCACTCTGCATTACAGCTAGCCTACCGGCTAGCTAACTACCAGTACCTCAGTAACCAAACGGCAGAGCCCCCCTCCTGCAAAGTTATTAGCCCCTTTTCAATAATTCTGAGACTCGCTACCCCATTATTCTGCAATACGTTCTGCTGAATTAGCGATGAGCCAGGGAGGACTTGCACCAGGAGGAAGCCCATCCCGAAACGTACCAGCTCTCAGCCCAGTCCCATTGGCAGCGCGAGCCGCCGGATTTTGAGGGAATAACACTGAAAAATGCACAAAACTACAGGAAATAACGCCCACAGGCTGCAGGAGCGGAATCGATTGGCCGAAAAGGGACCGAGCCCCAATCACTCAAGACGATGGACCCTAAAGACGCTCCGCTGTCCGTGGGCAGCAGTATGACGTCAAACAGGTTCTCGTCTTCTGGGAGGAGCTCACCGCATGAAATACGTGGTACAGGCGGATAGAGGCACTTTCGCATTGTTAAGAGAAAACAGGTCTCATATAAACTGCATAGCACGCAAGGCATTGTGAGCCTAGCTGAATCCACACTGACTGGTGACATGGGACTTAGTACCCGATCAGTCAAGGCGCAAAATATTTTCCTGGAACTGGTCACGCAGTACAGTGGCATGTATTGCTGTTTCCATCAGGCATCAAACGTACGTGTAAATATTCGCTAAAAAGTAACTTGGCATCTGTATTTAGACCATTACTAACCATTAACTTGACACTAGACTTACTTATGAATTATATAT
>JAODLC010000065.1:5267306-5288795 GCA_026781145.1 Hippopotamyrus pictus | reverse complement strand
ATATCAGTTTATAATATTACCGTCCATTAATTAGAGAGAGAGAAAAAAAACTATATGTTGGATAAATAATTTTCTCTGTGGGACATCATATGGCAGAGAAAGGAAAATTCGCAGAGCATAGAATGTAGCCCAATTCTGCATCTGGTTCTATTAAAATTTTGTACTTTAATGTCGTAATTACCCAACCAAAAAATATTAGTTTAGGTTTTTTTTCCTCTGCGAATGACACATTTATTCATGCTTTCACCATTTAAAAGTTCAACGTGTACTACCCAATATAGCAGAAAGTGACTCTACGTTTTCTGTCTGCTCTCATGACAGAACGGCGGAAAGGCTGTTAGATGGACCAGAGCCAGTTAACTGGCTATAGCGGCTTGTAGGAGGATGATGTTACATCACTTTCGCCTCTTTTATATTTCACCGATGTTTTTGTCACTATCTGCCCGAAGATCAGTTGACTAGGAGCCCATTTCCAGATCCAAATTGCTTTCTGAAAGTACTAATTTGGTAGAATTCACCTGTGGTGATGTTTCAGGTGACTGTCAGGTGCTAAACGTCCGCATGATTTCAGTCACTGCCGGCGTCAGAACAATTGGGGGGACACGCAACATAAGTTTATTCAGAAATAAAGTAAAAGACGCTATCCTGGCTTTTTCTTGGGGGGGGGGGGCAGGGGTTGACCCGTGAATGCCCCCCCACCATGACAACGACCAACGACCTTGACTCTGAAACCCGATGTATAGTCATTGCAAATCATTATGATCATTATGATTATATGTATATGATTAATACAAGTTGCGACGTGTGTAATACACAATAAAAATGCATGACAGATTGTTTCTCGTATATTTCAATGCAGTTCCGAAGGTTCCTTTCGCTTCTCTATAAGAACACAATGCAATAGTCAGATGGCTGATTACACAGTTAGACAAATTGGGCGAATGTACATTGCCCATGCTGTAGAGAGGTATTCATCTTTTTACTCATGCATATAGTATAATTTACACGTTAGGGGTGCATCTCTGTCACTGCGCATATAGATGACAAAGGATCAAAATCTCAAGTAATATCAGTATAGCAATATGTGTCTTTTATCATCATTTTAAAGAAATTCTATGTAGGATCTTGTTTAATTTTTGAATACCCTTGAGAAAGTGAAATGGATTCATTTTCCATCGTATTAATAGATCTATGTTCGGACGAAGATCAATAATGGAAAAAGTTCGAGTAAACTTCGATTTGATTCACTTTTTCGGAGTTTTAATTTTGGCTCCATTACAGGGAACCTGTGTGTCCTGAGGCAGAAAAATCTGCAAAGGGGTTCTTTAGCTAGTGAAATCCGGTCCATTGGAATCGTTTGAGGGAGATGCACCTCTGGAGAGTGACACCCCATGGGGATCTCTATACTCATGGAAAATGCCGAGCTGCCGTTACCCTGCAAAGCGCTTTTCTTTCAAGGACGTGATTAATTACACACGAGGGGCCAATGAAACCCCCCATTCCTGTCCTCTGGTTTTAATGCCCAATCAAACTATGTTGATCATTACAATTTGGTTTAGGTTTGATATTCCAAATCATTGCTGGGCTGTTTTTTTCTTTTTTTTTTTTTTTAAATTTTGCTGCGATACGAGAGATGCTTAAAATCCGAACTGACCTTTATATCGTCTGTGGTCTTTCTGAGTCGTTACAAATTCTATTTGGCTACGTATGTTTACATGTTATGCACACATAATGTTTGTTTGCGGGCGTCTTTTTAGCATGTAGTTGTATACAGTGACATCTAGTGGTTATATAGTTCATCTAAACCGGGTCCGTTTCCCATAATCACCCGTTAGCAACATACAAAATTGGACCCATTCTGCTGCATCGACCCAACTATGTAAGTCGCTACCTATGCTTTTGGGAAACGCACGCCAGTATGGTTAGGTTGAAAACAAGGGTCACCTTTCAGTAGAACACTCGCACAGATAATCGTGGTGTAAACTGACAAAAGTATTGATGAATTAGAGTGGCTACTGTTTGGAAATATTTTAAAGTTATCTTTTGTATAAAACGACCAGAACCTTGTGGAAAAAAACAGTGCATATAGGAATACCAATAAAACATTTACATTTGACAGGCAGAGGAGGTTGTCTGTGAATGGTACAGAGTACGTAACTCACAAACTGGACGGCATCGACAGCTCTTTCATTAAATTCTGCCACAGAAACGTCACCCCATTTTGATTGTAGAAGCTCATATTGATTTAGCATTTTTAATCCATTCGTCCATCCATCTCCTAACCACTTATCCAGGTCAGTGTTATGGTAGGGCTTAGACCTTATCCCAGTCAGCACCAATCACAAAGCTGGGGTACGACTATGAATGGGATGGGCAGGGGCACACACACACACACTGCAGATTATATGTCTGTCTTAATTGTTGGTTCCATATCATTTTCGCTTTAAATTCTATTTCAATTTTATTTATAGCACATGTATTTATTATTATCGATCTAAAGATTTTGTCACAAGAAACAAAAACATAATAATTAATGAACCTCATTTATTTCAAAAGCTTTTATGCTGGTCCTGGTTTGTCAGGAATAAAAGAAAACTTTTTTTATTATTAGAGTTTTTGTTTTAATTCCAATTGGAACAAAATTACTTTGACAAATACATAGAGATTGTTCCCCATATTCTTTCTTTGCCGACCTTGTCTTGCTCCCCACACATGCAGGTGAGAGTAAGCTTAGAGATTAAGGACCTTGCACACCAGGATTTGGACCAACAACCTTCTGAACTTGCATACAGAGACCCAGCCAGCGGAACCACAGACCAACAACACTTACATGATAATGACCAGTGACATTGCTGTTCAATTACTAAAGGACCAGTGCCCAGAATCCTAAGAAAACCCCAGAAACATTGTGTGTTCAGAGAGTCATGCTTGAACACTTCAGCTTGTAAAATGTTTTTCTCATTATCCTGTATAAACACACCAAACTTCTTCAGTTCTGCCTGGTGCAATTTTAAAGTTGATCTTAAACCCTGGATATGCTCAAGTATCAAAGCATATTTTTTTAAACAAGCAAATAAACCAAACCTGGCCTGTTTCAAAAAACAGTTTTATTGAAAAGCTGTACAGATTGCAAACGCTGCTCTGCCACCAGCTGCATGAAAACCTTTTCAACCCCTCAATACTCGCTGCAGTATCCCATCACTGCACAGTCCAGCTGCCTTTGGTGACATCATCATGGTGCATCCACCAGATTCTTACTGTTCTGTCTCCATATTTGTTGTAAAAAAAAAAAAAAAAAATCGAGTGCAGTACAGCAAAATGAAAAGTCATATTTGAATTCATTTACAATATGTGTCTGTGGTTTAATAAAGGGTTTAAGAATACCAATTTTTTTTCTTTAATTGTAAGATTACAAAAAAGGACAGTCACTGCAATCCTGCTCTTCTGCCCGGTATAGATGGTAAGAGTCATCGACTGAGTTGGAGCTGAGTGCCGGCGGTGGGATGGGGGAGGAGCACGTGCAAAGTTAGTCCTGCATTTCCTCCTGGCCTTTAATACCTGAATTCTCTCTCCACACAGCCCGTGTCCGTAGGCCTGTCAGGACACAGGCAAGACCAACCAGACGGCGCAGCTAGACACAAATGCGTGCAGCCGCCGTTGTTTACGGAGCAGTAGTTTCTCCCTGTGGGGGGGGGGGGGGGGGGGGGGATGTGGTACACGGTCAGACTGCAGTAAGAAGATAAAACAAAAACAGCAACAACAAAAAAAAAATAAAAAAATACCCAGGCGGAAGGGGGTTCATATTACACACCACAGTTGTTTTTTCTGTTTGTTTTTTTCCTTGCGTGCTAATCGTTAAAAACGTTAAGGCCCAGTACATAAACACACAGCCTGCCACGAGAAAGCAGACTTACCCCTTTTGTGCCGGACAGGAATACGTAAGAGAAGAAAATGTGCTCGCCCACTATTCAGGCCCCCAAAATGAAAAATAAGAGCATCCCGGCAGATTCACCTTGTTCTGCCCCTTTTACTGCAGTGCCTCCCTTCCATGACAATGTGCTGAGGGACTGAAGATATGAGCAGACATCCTGTCCTTAACAAGGACACATCATCTGTCTCCCACTACGTTTTCCAAAGAAATAAAACACCCTCCACCCCACCACACTTCCTGCACACCTGCCCTAAGCAGTCCGTTCCCAGGGGTATTGGTGAACACCTGTTCATAACCACAGTTTCATTACCCTAAGCAGTGCCTTCCGGAACCCCCAGAAATTCATACAGAACTGCAATTGTCATGGTATAGGAAAAAGTCTCTCCTAAGTTTCTCATTTCCTGCCTTTTCACACCTACAAAGTTTCTCATTTCTCATTCTCCCCACTGAACAGCAAAATGATCCTCATCCAGCATCAGCAGAAGAGGCAGAGACTGATTTCTCCTTACCTGCCTATAGTGGTCTCAGTTGTTAGTGCTTTTCTCTGAGTTTTACTGGAATTAATGCATGAGAGAGATTAACTGGGAAGTGAAAACCAGTCAAGACTGTCCATCACGGGGCTGAGGTTAGTCAGCATCTGACAGCACCATCGATCTTTTTTCCATTACTGCTTGTCCAGCGTGGGGCAACACCAAGCCTGAAGGCTGCCTCAGGATGCGAAGACCACAGCGCACCCACGACAGCACGCCGTCCATCACAAGGCACACACGCATAGGGCATTTTAGACACACCTGTCCATTTAAACCACATGCTTTGGGACTGTGGGAGGAAACCAGCGGACCCAAAACAGGAAGCCAAAACCAACACAATGAGAAACCAAGTAGCAACAACCACAGAGGTGTACCAACACATCACAGCCTGGCAGCCGCCTTCACGAGGAAACAAAAGCTTTCTGTAAATACTCGAAAAGGAAAACACACTGCAGCATAAACAAGAAACTTAAGGTGAACCAGGCAGTGTTCAAGGTAGTAAAAACTGCATCTTGGATTCTTCAAAAGAGCCATGTTTTGCATTGCTAACAGCTCCCCAAACAGAAGGAATCTGGTTACAAATTTCACCAGATTCACAAATCACTAGGGATGTAACTATACACTCAAGTCACGATACGATAAGTTCACGATGTGATTTTCTTACGATTTTTTAGCAGAATGAGCTACAGACAAATTTAGTCAAAAATATTCCTTTATCTTTCTGAACTGTGCAAAACGTGTCCTCTTCTTAACAGTGTAACAGTGTAAATCTTCAAATTAATAAACTAAGGCTTGCATGTGCAGTTTTTTACCGTGGTTTTCCCTTTTAATAATCTTCGCTCAGATCACTGTGGTGCCAGCGGACATGCTGAAGCATGTTCATTGTGCTATTTGTGTATTTTATCGGTCTTGTACAATGTTTCCACGCAGTTTTTGTCTTGTCTTTCTGAAACTCTTAATCTCAACTGGGTTAGCGGGGGACTCTGGAGCCTATCACAGGAACAATGGGCACGGACGGGAACCAACCCCAGGCAGTCGCCTACACATCACAGGGCGCTCACACTCACACAACTACAGGGTCAATTTAGACTCACCAATCAACCCATCCTGCACGCTTTTGGACTGTGGGAGGAAACTGGCGCCCCCGGCCAAAATGGGGAGAGCGTGTGAACTCCACACAGAAAGGACACGGGACCGAAGCCAGGACCTTCTTGCTGTGAGGCAGCAGTGCTAATCACTGCGTCACTGCGCCGCCCAGTGGTGCATCCTCAATTTCAAACTCGCTTGCCATCTCGCATTCGGTCAAAACCAAAAACTGACGTACGACATCAACGCGAGTACACGGTGACATCTGTCGCCGAACTGACATTGTGAAATCAAATGTAATACTACACCAGTTTTCTGTTAAAGTACTGTGAAGTACTCCTAAGGTAGCAATTCATTTTCTACATCAGTTGGTTTAAATCGTCATACATTTACATTGATTTTTAACCGATTCGCGATTCATCGTTACATGCCTAGAAATCACCCAATGTCCCCCCGGCCTTTCCGCAGCAATCCCCAGAGAAGCTTTAACTCTTCTGTCTAGTTCACCCCATAAGACTCTTAAGGGATTGAGGTCTAGAGAATGGGCAGCCTAAATTATTAGACTGAGTTGTCCTGCACTTTCTTTCTTGGGCAGATATTTCTTGCACCATTTTGGTTAGTTATCCTGCTGAAGAATGTAGCACCGTCTAGTAACGGCCAAATGAGGCTTCCCGAACCATTTGCTGTATTTTCTGACACCACTAGATGGTGCTCTCTATTCAAAAAAGGCCTGAATTCATGCCCCAAAACAAACCAAGAGTACCATCTAGTGGGGTCAGAAAATACAGAAAATGGTTCATGAACCTTCATTTGGCCTTCACTAGCAGCACCTATGCAGCCATAACCTTGATGTGGCACTGAGCGGCATGTTTTTGAAGCATGCTATGATAGCCATGCTAGATGAAATTTTAAATTAGGTAAAAATCACTAGCTCTGTTAGCAAGAATCTCAACCCCATGAAACTGTCTTCTTCGTGCTAAAGAACACTTGCATGGACTCTCTCTGTATCTTACTAACATACAACCATTTGACCCAAAGAATCTGACTCATTAGTTTATGAACGTGACTTCTTGTCTTGGTAACAGACAACAGTATACAGTTTAAAGCATAGACACTTTTTTTTTAAGCAGCTGTACTGAATCTCTGCAAGCAGATCAATTTCAAGGGCCATTAACTCTGTGACAGAGTCTACGATGGTGTTGTACCTGCTGGACACTGGGGATAAACCGTAATGATTCCGTATAGGCGAGACCGCTTCTGAGGCTGGAACGCATCCGACTCCATTCCCTCAGAGCTGTCGGCCATCACCACAGAGTCCCTGCGGCAGCAGACAAAAAGCACTGCGCAGTCAAGATGCTGACATTCCACTCATTGGTTGACACATCTTCCTGAGTACTGAAGTGGCCTGACTTCACGCTCACTCATCATGAAAACACTTGATGTCAGTGGCTTTCCCTTGTGGGCCTCATGGAAGTGCACTGCTGTCCCTCAGACTTCTTAAACTTACACCCGACATAGTTCACATACTAACACTCTCACCCAATCACAAGGCAGCAGTACAAAACGTTTGTTAAACCACTGAACTATATCATTGGCTTCAAGACAATAAGCCATGTAAGATATCTTAGTAAGATAACAGAGGCCTTCCCACCTCTTCCAGTCGGTGTAGTACAGCTTCTTGCCGTAGGACGTGATGCTGAAGGGGTACTGGAGCCCTTCCAGGACTTTCCTGCGGTTGCCATGACTGGGACTCATGCATTCTACCTTGTGGGTACCTGTGGATTAGGGAGCGCACGCGAGTTACAGAGATGTCTGAAAGGGTGAATCTGGAAAAAAATGAGACTGTGAAGGATAATGATGGCCAAAAAAATGCTTCATGAACCATTTTCTGTATTTTTTGACCCCACTAGATGGCAATCTTGGTTTGTTTTGGGGCATGAATTCAGGCCTTTTTTGAATAGAGAGCACCATCTAGTGGTGTCAGAAAATACAGCAATTGGTTTATGAAGCTACATTTGGCCATCACTAGTTAAGTGTATGGTGGGTGGGATTAATACGCTGTCAGTCAGTTGTCTACGCCAACTGGTTACTCTGCTGATTCCAGGCAGTGATTGACTGTGTGGTTATCCGGCCCTACCAGTGTCAAAGTCTTACTTCTAACATCTCTACTTGAATGCACAGTCATACATTGCTTAGGGAGTAGGATACATTCTGAGTAAGGTGCCTTTAAGTTATTTCGTAGAGTCTACTTTCACAAACCTAGATAGTATAGCCTGCTACACACCTAGGTTACTAGCTGTTATTTTATGAGTAGAATGGGTACACTCTAAAAACTATTAAAAAACAGTATAGTACATACAGTAAACAACTATGTTACTGGTTTATATCATTATCAAGTATATGTACTGTACATAACTGAGTACAACTGGCAGCACAGTAGGTTTGTTTATACCAACATCAGCAGAAACATGCGAGTAAGGGGCTGTGCTATGATGTTACGATGGCTATGACATCACTAGGCATTAGGAATTTCTCAGCTCCATCATGATCTCATGGATGGGTCCACCCATGTCGTTTTGCGGCGCATGACTGTATAGTGGTACTTAAATGTCTCACAGATCATCCCCAACCACTCTCCTGCAAATTAAGTGTACGATGCACCAAGCCTTGTGGCACAGAACCCACCAGCGTCAGCCCAGCACAGCAGCGATCCCTGGGGGTCATAGGTCAAGCCGTTCGGCAGTTTCAGGTCGTCCTGCACCAGCACCCTCCGATTCGTCCCATCCAAGTAGGAGGTTTCGATTTTAGGAGCTTCTCTGTTCCAGTCTGTCCAGTACAAGTGGCTGGTGGCATGAGAACATGGACGAATTGTGAATGGCTGAAACACACAAAGCACTTCTGCTGTTTGCGGTCTGTTATTAATAGGGAACGTTTCCTCGGAAAATGGCAATATGTGCAAATTTCGGGTTAAGATCTGAATCTTAAGGTCAGGATAACGTACAGCATTTGAGTAAACAATAAAGGCGATAGATTATTCTGGGAAGACACTGTATTTGGTATATTTAGGTGGCATTATAATGGCCCAGCAGCAGGGTTTAAACCTCTAAAATGAGACCATGCACACACACACACACACACACACTCCATGTATTCCTGTCTTAAAGAGGACTCTCCATTCATTTCTATGGGAAAATCCCTAATCCAAGGGTGTCAGACTCCAGTCCTGGAGGGCCAGAGCCCTGCATAGTTTTTGGTTTCCCTTCATTTAACACGCCTGATTCGACTCCTTGTGCTAATTAGCACAAAGCTTTTGAGCTGAATCATTTATGATGGAACAGGGAAAGAACTAAGCTACACAGGGCCCTGGCCCTCCAGGACTGAGACCCCTACCCTAATCCAACAATGATGACCTTAACCCCTACCCAGTCCTAATCTTAACGATAAGTAACCAAACAAAACTCAAGAAAGTTACAGGATTTTATCACATTGTGGGGACGTTTGGTCTCCACAATGTAATAATTACAAACACACACACATTGGTGTCACACCCTTTGATTGGGTCTGTGATGATGGCTCGTGGGTTCACCAGGCCCGTGTTGATCAGGACACGGCGCTTGCTACCATCCAGAGAGGCCACCTCGATCCGGTCCTGTATGGAGTCTGTCCAGAATATGGTGCGGCCCAGGTGGTCGATGGCGATCCCTTCTGGGCTCTCCAGATCTGAGGGAGAGCAGAAAGCAGACACAGGAACAGAATGAGCACATGGGCGGCTGGTAGGCGCGTTCTGCACTCTGACCTTTGACCTACCTGTCTTTATGATCACGACGGGCTTGCCCCCTTGCAGACTGGCCTTGCTGATGGATGGAGTGGCAATATCTGTCCAGTACACCATCTTATCCACACAGTCGTAGGTCACTCCTATAACCACCTTATCCTGTGTATTTGTCACAGACAGGAACTTCAGTGTCAAACTGAGTGTCTTCAGATCATTTGAACATGACCCCCGTCACAAAAAAACTCATTATTCCAAAGTGAGATTGAGAGACCGTCTCTTATGTTTATACCACTGTCTAGACGAAACACTTCACCAGTTTTGGATTCTTTCAAAGAACTTTCCCTCTGATCGTTTGCCAGACCACGCATGATACGCATGCTTAATCAAATAGGAGCAAGATATATACAATTTACATGCATATATATATATACAGTTTATGAAATGCACAGGTGCAATTAATGCAGCTCGTCCTCGTTAGATGAAACAAGCAGAGCCTTCGTTTACAAACATCTCGAAAAGATCAGCTGCTCATTAGCAGTCTGGCATAGCATGTGTCATCGGGGAGTCTGGTGGAATATGACAGATTTATCTTAACCTGCCATTACACATTTAGTCCCCTCTAACTACATACAGTAGCACAGCCAACTCAGGTCAATCAGGACACTGCAAGAGGCACGGGCTGGCACTTCATTTTGTCTAAGACTTTCTTGTTACTCATAACTTCAGTATGTAAGCAGCACACAGTAAATAAAGCACCGAACTGTATGCAAGTGGAGCGGTTCGTCCATTTTTGAAGAAGTTACAAAACGCCCAAATAAACAGACACACTCTCAAAAGTCTCCCCTGCGCGTCAATGGCAATGAGGACAAGGGCACTTGACCTTTGGATATATAACTCGCAATTCATATTGCACAGACGGTTCCCAAAAAAATCCAAATTGCTCACATCCTTCCTGTCTAAGTCAGTCACCTGCATCACAAACATGTCTAAATAATGGCCAAAAACACTGCACTTCGCTGGGTCACATTCAGGCACACTCACTGGAAGGTGAAGTATGGCTTTAGCCTCCTGTTTCATCATTCTATAGCCTTTTAGGGGAATGTGCTCGATCTTCCCGCTCTGAGAGTACAGCAGATGTGTCCCTGTAGGTAGCGGGGTCACTTCTGGCTTGGGGTCGGGTCCGATGGGGGTGGGTACTACCCCGGAATCGATGCCTATAGTAGAGCAGCATGATCAAAATTCTTGGATCATAATCTTATGAAAGATTGGCAGAAATACAAAGATAAGATGGTAATACCAGTCCTCCAGTGCTGCAGAGGGAGCTCTACCTCAACTGTAAACCTCTCACCTGAAGCCAAATGTGTTAAAGAAAGCCTGTAAAAGTGGGCTCCGATGAGAATGAGTCACTTACAATTGGGCCTGCTCCCAGACTCGGTCCTGGTGCCAGGAATCTCCTCACCATTTCGGTTCACGCACCAGCACTGCCCAATGCTAGCATGGCACTGTATCTGTCTGTAGCTGCCTGCATCATCACACTCGGGCACGAATTGGCCCAATGTAGGCCGTGGGCCCCGGGGCCCTAACAACCCCAGGAGGCTGTCGCGGTGGTGCTCGCACCGCGTCTTCTCACGTCCTAGTGGCAGGAAAAGCAGATATGTCAGACAAGAAAACCCAACTCCCTCAGCTAGCATACTGCTAACCTTGACTTTAGCACAATTACTTGGCACTTGCGTTTCTTTGCATGTTATCTATCCTGCAAATTTTATTCAGTCGTATATTTTCAATGCGAAATTATGTCCTGTCAGAAAAGGGGGGGGCGAAGTCTATGAGGTTTCAAGACTTCCGATTAAATCTGCACATTCCCATCCCCTCAGGCATGCTGCCCCTAAAAACCAGCCCCTCCACACCACGGTACGTTGAGTCGACCGATATCCAGGGACCAGTCGAGGACATCCTGCATCTGTTGTTTGTGGCCGCATAAATGCCCCCCCTGGGGGTAGTACCCCTTCCTCAGCCAACAAACTCTATCCAGCCACCACTCGAGAGGATTCAAACAGGTTACAGTAAACATCTGTCTAGCAACAGGAACTGACATGGAATGCAGCTCAGTAGGGAAACGGCATCATCCTGTCGTAACTCCATGGCGGATGGGTGAATACGGGGGTGTATTTTCTGATAAAAGCCTGTGCCAAGTAGTCACTCATGCAAACTACACCGGAAACTGAGGTGAATATTGCAGTCTTAGGGCTTGCAATGCATTTCGCTTATGCATCATGGCTGCCGTGCATATTCTGCATCCATTCCATGCGCCATTTGTGCGCCTAGGCATGGAATTAAGGCTCTGTGTACACAAGATGCAGTACCACCAGAAATCTTGAGGGCAGTAAGGACACCTTTTGTCACGGGACTATGTGTTTATTTAAGGTTTTAGTATTAAAGTAGCATCTGATTTATATTTAAGAAGATATTTAAAACTGAATATTTTCAGAAAAAAATATTCTGAACACTACTGTGTGACTGTGTACAGTGTCTTCAAAATTTAATGCCAGTTTAAGGTTCTTTTGCTTCAGAATTCAATCTGAGCTAAGAAAACAGTGTCATATGTATAAAGTAAAATGAAATTCTTACTTGAAAACCTTCTCTACAGACTACAGACAATTAACAAGACAGTAATTTCTCACATCACATCAAACTTGTAGAGCAACCACAAGTTTAATTGTATGCGTTGCGTGTCGCGTATAAACTGGCCCTTAGCTGAGATTAGATAGCAATCGTGTGGGGCATGGTACGGGATTTTGCACCTGCACAGGATAAACTGTGTTCTGTGGTTGGCGTCAAGGTGTCCGTGTGTATTAATCTTCGCTGTGTCTTGGACAGGGAAGACACTGTTTCTGTTCTGCCTTTGAAGGAGTCTCTCAAAACTCCGCGGTGGGTCAGTAATACTAACTGTTTTTTTAGTGTACTGTTTTATGAAAAACACATTGAGGAGAATTTCGAAAACCATTTTCTGCGCATTTCTTGCACATTCCTTTCCAATGAGAAGCTGTGGAATTTCTGCACAGCACAGACACTGGTGAAAACATTTTTTTGGACAAAACAAGCCCCCCCCACCCCACCACCCCAACCCTTTGAAAAGCACCCCCTCTTAGATGCATGTTTATGAAACGGGGGGCTGCGAGGGCCCGGTTACCTCCTCCCACGCCATGTGACGGGTACCGATGCCAGCAGCGCATCTGCTCCCTGCAGCTGCGGGGGCCGACGCGTGTCAGCGGGTGCTGTGTTCTCGACACAGCCAGGGACCGCTGGGTGGAACGTTCTGAACCTGGACCATCTTACTCTGTGTTTGTCCACCGGCCAATTACAACATGCAGCAGTGTGGGCGGGGACCTGGGAGACCGCTGACCGCGGCACAGCAGACGGTCTGCCGCCTCGAATCCCACTCATTACAACTTTCTCAGCTGGATTCTGAGCCTTACGGGTTCGAGGCCTTTTAGATAATAAGACAGTATCTTGCTGGAGCTCTGAGCTAGACTGGAAGTCAGCCCCTAATATGACAAACTGGTATTGTAAATGTCATAACTTGTGAATGACACTTCAGAGCAGGGTGATTCTAGGATTTTTTTAAGGTGTGGGGTACAAGTGGGGCCATAATTCATACAGAGAAAGCCAACATTATCGCTAGCCAATGATTTTTTTGAATTTGTGACTGACAGGGGAGGGGCACCCTGGGGGCCAATCAGTTTTCAGCTAATGCCACTGTCCCGGTGGCCCCGCCCCTGTATATACACCCTGGCTTAGAGCTTCATTTATGGCAGCTTATAATCATGAATGACAGCTTTCCGCTGCTTCGGTGCTGCAGAACTGGGTTACATTCTCTATCGAATGTTCCCTTTGCTAAACAAACCCGTTCTCATGGCTCAAAATTGCTGTTTTTGGCCTCCCGCTGTCCTACAGCCCCGGTGGCCGTTTAATACAAACAGGGGAGCCTGCCTGAACTCACAGTGCCCACTATGAATCCGTACGACCGTGTACTGCCCCCGCCCATCCGATGATCCCGCATTCCTGGGAATGAGGCGCCGGATTAAAAAGAGCACCACGACACAGACACAGCAGAAAGCCCTCAGCCAGCCTCCCAGGGGAGCCTCCAGATGAGTCAGCAGAAATGCGTAATGATTCGCATGTGTCGCTGCGGCCTTCAGGTCCCTCTGTCCAGACTTACACAGGAAGGGGTGGGCGGGACTTACCTGGGTAGCAATGGAAGCCATCGCCATGGGAACCTGACCTGCATTGACAGGTGAAAGAGCCCTCTGTATTGTAGCAAATAGCATCTTGGTGACATCTTCCTTGCTGGCACTCGTCAATGTCTGCCCGTGAAAAAGAGGGGGCGGGGAGGGGCAGTAAAGAGTAAAGCTTAGAAACACAATATTAATGACAAGCTATGATGGAATTAAGCTAACGGGGAAGGCTGAAGTCAGAGTAAACATGATCGATGACATGGGGTGACATGTAAAAATACCGTGGGTACTCAGTACTGCGTATTCAAAGTGCTTTTGGTGTGCTTTAAATTTCTAATTTCAGGAGCAACTTCTGCATGGCTGGGAAGTGGGAGGGCACGAGTTACTGCTGCACTTGATCCTGTTCCAAGCCGTTTTAAACGCTGCATTAATTCGACATCCCTGCTGCGTGAGTTGGAGACATTACAGGTGAACAGACTGTGCTGTCCCGCTTGGCTAATGGCGCTGCCTCTTAGCACCGGAATCGGGGACAATGATACGGCTTGGAGCCACATGACTTAGGGCAGAGACAGGTGGCGATATATCAGAGCCCCAGTGCAGGACAACCCCCCAGGTCACTGGACAGTAAGACACAGGGGCCTACAGTGGATGGTAGTTGACAATGAAAGCCAGTTGAGAGGGTGTGGATGTTCTGGGTTGGCCAATGTCAGGTGCTGAGCCCATTGGTTCACTCCATCTTGTTCAATCACATAAGGTTCTACCAGATAAGGCTGGGCTCCATTTTCTCTCTGCCGTAGAACACATGGCCACACTGTGATGCGAGATCTTCCCATAACACACGTTTTGTTTGCCCTGTGTGCTTCCTAGTGCTGAAGCCAAAAGGGTTGCCATTCATTGTCATCCTACTTCTCCACATCTCCACAGAGCGCCATCGGCCCGTAAATCCCAGGGATGACCCCAGGACTAGCCAGACAGATGGAACACGGGATAATGAGACAAGGGAACTGGAATCAACAAAGGGGAACCAGTGATGCAGCAGATTGGAACAGGGCTGGTGGCCATTTGCCCAAATCCACTAAGATGTCCTGCTCAGTGGTGCACGCACGAACCCCCTAAGCCATGCCCTTGGATAAAGGAGGGGACACACATCCTGCAACTGCAAACAAAAGGCTCCCGTGGCTGTAACACCGAGTTAAGCACATATTTCACAAAATCTGCAGTTTATGAAATATATGGAAGAGCGTTAGAAGCCTGTGGTGTGCAAAACCATTGACTGGTACCTATACCCAAAAAATAACAGGCAGGGGGCAATGGGGAACATGAGCAGAACATACCCAAACAGGCCCGGCCGTCGCCATGGAAACCTGGCAGGCAGGAGCAGTAGAAGGACGATCCACCGGCGTAGCTGCATCGCGCCCGTTCTGGGATGTCGCAGTTATGGGTGCCCTCGTGGCAGTGGTTCACCGGCCGGTCCTCTTCTGAAAAAGATAGGTAGGGTGGAGCCATAGAGAAATGGCGGGTGGCAGTGAAACATCAGGGAGGGCCTATAATCAACAGCAAAACAGGAAACACCCAACCACTAATGAAGTACCAAAACAAGCAGAGAAGAGTATTCTGGGACCTGCGACCATCATGATACATTTAGATAAAGCTGCATGCATTTCCTGCAATTTTCACGTGACAGAAAAAGCATAGAATCAGCCATCATTTAAAGTTTGTAAACACTCAAACCCCAGTACACGCCCATAACACAGATCTGAATAATAAAACTTTCTTATTCATACACACGCACCTACACACATGTGCCCATCACTGGCAAAGTGGAATCCATTGATGCACTCGCAGCGGAAAGTTCCGGGCTGGTTGCTGCAAATGGCGTTGTGGTGACAAACTTGGGGGGTCTCTCTGCACTCATCAACGTCTGTGAGAGACCAACGGCCATTATGTGACAAAGGGCTGGGTGAGCCTTTGGCTTGTCCCAGAAGATACAGGGTTTCTTGTCTGGGACATTTTCCAGAAAACATCTGCAGCAAAACAGGCCAGATCTGAAAGGTCAGAGTACTGCTGGGTCTTCCCCATGGGAGAAGTGCAACTGGGCCAATTGGGAACCGTCACAGGAGGGGGGGGGGGTCTGTCTTTGGGAAGGAGATGCCAATTGTCACAGTTAGCACTAAGGCACTGGCTGTAACCCTGGTGGATTGACCAAACTGGGCACCTTCCACATGGTCTGCTGCTCTTCTTCCATCAGGAAGGCAGTACCTGGGCCAGGACTACAAGGCTTTGAAGCAGTTTTTATCCTTGTGCTGTCAGGTTGTTGACTTCTTGAATAACTCTGTGCCATGTGACATAACACTTGACAGCCATTATTGCTGCTTTCATACTTGCTTACATTAAATTACAGTTTTGCACACACATAACACTAATTGTCTTTTTGCACTATTTATCTGCCTACCGCTCCACCAAGATTCTTGGATCTTATACTGTGTACTACATATATCGTACTGCTCATTCTGCACAGTTGTACATTTTATAGCTTGTTTTATTCCTTGTTTTATTACTTATGGTTGAACCCTGTATCTCAATCTTCTTCCAGGCTTCCAGAGAATCTACAGTTTCATTCTCATTACCTTGTGTCTTGCAGAACGACAATATCCATCCATCCATCCATCTTAATACAAACTGATTTCCATCCAGACCATCAATTCCTACTATAAAGACAAGGCTATTTTGTCTGGATGGCAATTCTTCACCATGGCCATAACCTGCACCACCTACCGTAACAGGCATAGCCATTGCCAGTGAAGCCATTGGCACATTCGCAGGAGAACTCAGCGCCATGGCTAGGTCGGCAGACGGCGTTGGTGTCGCAGCCATGCCGTCCAGTGAAACAGGGATTACCTTCTGGCTCCTCGCCTGAAACAGCAGAAATGACATCGCTTTCCATTACACTGCTATTAATGCAGATTTTACTGGGACAAGCGGCGCGAGTGTCGGTCCACCTTCTTCAAAAAGTACAAAAGTTGGACTACACAGATTGTTAGGTTTCAGTCCAGACGGCTTAGTTAAGCCAACTATGGCAACCTTGTTGAATTTAAGATGTATATAAAGAGTATAGAACAGCACAGGGGGTATAAGTATGAGTGTTTGGCCTTTCCTAAA
This sequence comes from Hippopotamyrus pictus, assembly GCA_026781145.1. Taxonomy (NCBI): domain Eukaryota; kingdom Metazoa; phylum Chordata; class Actinopteri; order Osteoglossiformes; family Mormyridae; genus Hippopotamyrus; species Hippopotamyrus pictus. Next base: position 5,272,079 of record JAODLC010000065.1, on the reverse strand, counting down.
GATCAAGAGCAGATGAAGTGGCATGATGTCTTTATGGTTACTCCTGGCTGACTGGACCTTGGCAGCTGGGGTAGGACTGCGACTGGCAGGCTGGCATTACCATGGATGGAGCCAATCTTGTTACTCGTGGCATAGCGGAGGAGCTGGCTTTGGGTGTCATACAGGACATAAATGCGGTTCACGCTGAGCTTCTGAGGAGAACGTGGTGTCCTGGTGGAATCGTCGTGGGTACAGCCGTCAAAGGTGATGGTGTCTCGTGTCTGGAAGGTGTGAGTCTGGGTCCTTCCGTCCTCCATGTTGATGGTGTATTCCCGGGAGGAAGACGAGGTGATCACTGTGGAGAGGAGATCTGTCAAGCTGACCAGACATCTCCTTTGGCTTATCCAGGGCCACCTGGGAGACCTGGAGCCTAACCCAAGCAGCAAAGGATGCAAGGCAGGAGCACAGCTTGCATGGGATGCCAGTACATGGCAGAGAACACACACTCACATGCAATCATACGCTGCGGGCAATCTAGAGAAGCCATTTAACCTAAGTGCACGTCTCTGGACGGTGAGGGGAAGCTGGGAAACCTGGTGGGAATTTCTGCATCATGAGGAGAACGTGCATAAAACGAAGGGGTGGGATTGTGAACAGCTACCCACAGAGACTCATGACTGCAGTGCAACAATCACCCACTTAAAATATGTTTATGAAAACGCAGAGCCTTCCCTCGATTTACATTACCGATTACTTGTAAACAGCTTGTTCATCCTACGGCCAACAAATGACACACTTCTCTAGTTTATTCCATACAATATCCTTTGGCTGGAAACTGTTGTGGAAATCGGTCAATAATACGCTGTTTTTTTACACATAATGCTTGCCTGTAACCGTAAACCAAAAAAATCTCTGCTTGTTGTGTTTTTTTAGTATATTCTTTGGCTGAAAAACGTTAAAGAAATGTCAAAGAAATTGGACCATACATTGCGATTCCTGTATCACATGCCAAGACCTCTTATGATTTAAAAAAAAAAACAATGAATTAGCATAAATCAAGGAGACACTATAGTTAGGCTTTCAGGTACAGTTAGGTTATACACAGCGGCTTTGTGGAGATTGCAGGATTTGCCTTTCCTGACGGAAGAGCATAAGCATATGAGATTCAAGGTGTCACACTGACAGGCCGTGGTGGGTCTTACTGTTGACGCTGTACTGATAGATCTCCGAGTAGGGCTCAATCTGCACGCTGGCTCCTGCTGGGATCTCTGGCACCCGGCCTTCCAGTTCAGTGTTGACCATTATGTGGCCGTGTTCGTCGATGCCCTGGAAGTACTGTCTGAAGGCCAGCCTTTCGTTGCCGGGATGGAAGATGACCTCCGCCACGCGGGTGAACTTACCGCCTTTGTGAGGTAGTGCAAAAAGGAAAGTTATACTCCAACAGATAAGGCCACATGCAACCCCTGGCCTCCTTTCCAGTGACAGTCACATGACTGTCCTTCAAACCACAGATCGATTACGCCAGCAAGCCATTCAAGTTAAGAGATCCATCTAGGCATTATTTTTGAACTGCCTTGAGGGTGGAGATGCCTCACCGATGATACTGAAGCCATTCTCATATCCAGGTTGCTCCAGGGCGAAGGCCCAACCGACGGCACCACCTATCGAGGAAAGGGGGAGCATGGAGGGGCCCAGATGGCCAGGGATGGTACTGATGGCCACGTAGGACCGGCCGTCGTTGGCTACGATGTAGGAGTGCAGATCATTGTCCCGCAGCACCACCGGCGATGGGTCAGTGCCCACATACACCCAGCCACTCACTTTCCCATTCAGCCGCTGGGGCGTACCTGTCAATGACACCAACTGCTATTCCTCCAAGCAACACTGCATGTGAACTATGTTGGTGGGATCTGAGCACCAGAACTCCGGGAAGACAGAAAGACCATGCCAGGGAAGGCATAGTAAGACTAGAGGAACGAAGGCCGCACGATAAGTATCCTACCTTCCGCTACGCACTGCTTGCCATTGCCGTAAAAGCCAGATCTACAGTGGCAACAATAGCCGGTAGCGTAGTCCATGCAGTCCGCAAAGGTGGAGCACTTCTGCCAGTTGTTGGCGCAGGTTTCAGAGCTGTAGGAAAACACTGCTTTGATAAAGAAGGACCAAGAACCTTGGATTAGACATCGTCAAGCCTGAGGGTCGAGCACACAGCCAACACCCTGCCCGCTGCATACCGCTCACACCAATTTCGCTGTCGTCGACTACCACCACCCGGGGGTATTCAGGTTGGTAAATGGAACGCTGGTTGACATCCGACTGGGGCTCGGGGGCAGAATCCCCACGCTGCCCTTCAGGGGAGATAGCCCGCTTTCTCAGGGCCTTCCTGATGTATGATGTATGGGATCTCTCTTTTTTGTCTGTAGAGATGCTGCTGTTGATCTATGAAAAAAAAATAATAAAGTTTCTGGTGCTGCCCTTGGAAGGTGTTTTTCTTTCCCTAAGACTGAATTTTCAAAGATTTCCGATAATACACAACAGCACAGACAAACACTTCTGCTGCAGAAGAAACATTCGCACGAAACATACAGCACACAATCTTGGGCTATTCACACAGCAGTTTTTCAGGGAGAAAAACAATCTGTGGCTACGTATTCCCCAGAGCCCTATCCTTGTGATGTATTTTGTTCTCTCCATTGTTTATATCCAAAGACCCGGCAAAAAGCTTCTGTGATTCTGTCATCTTCCATAATCGCCTATCCAGTACAGGGTCATGATGATCTGGGAGCCTACCCCATTAAGCACAGGTCCGAAAGGCAGGGGACACCCTGGACGGCATGACAACTGTGCATGAATGTAGTTTGGTAAAAATAACAAATAAAACTGGAACCATTTTTTTGACTGAGACCCAGGAACCCACTGCAGCTTCAATTAAAATGAACTAGTTTTGAGTATCCTAAGTCTTAAAGCAACATTGATCATTGAGCAAGAGATCATTTCTAACAAACAAAAGGTTACGTCTCTTAGTTATTCACAATACACAAAGGACTCGTTAGACAAATTCATCGTTAGGGATTATCCAGCTGTGGAATGGATCAACAGAAACAGTAAATTACTAGAACTGGACGTAATAGTCCTTGACAAGAATACACATGATCTGTCCAAAAGTCAACCAGCTCCGCAAACACCGAGAGACCAAGACTCGGCAGCCTAAACACTGCAGTCTTTGGCACATGCAACAGAACAAGCACGAGAATCAGCTCAATGACCTCGCCATCTGTGTCGACTTCACTGCCCCAAACACGCTGCGTTCTACACAAACACCACACTCAAACCCAGGGCAAACAAAGCCTCATTCCTATGAACTTCTCAAAATACGATTTACTGGAGTAAATGAAAACAGAAGTTCGCAAACCACCCACTTCCTGCACTGTCTTCCCTTGCCAGCTTCCTGAAATAAATTAAGAAACATCAAATGGCCCAATTTGTTTATTTTTGGCTTGAAAATAGAGAGAGGGTGGAAAATGGGGGAAACAAGGCATTCTGTTTGCTAATTAAGGCTCAGCGGCACTCTGGGTAAGGAATCCTGCCTAAGGGGAAGCCGATTGACAGAACTTGCCTTTCAGCTTCCACTGCTGATGGGAAACGTCTAGTTTGGGGACCTGCACTGCGGAAACCAAAGAAATAGGTTTACTGTTTGCAGGACCCTCTCAAAGCTGACCCATCACACTCCACCAAACACTGGCATCTGGATGGATTTGGATGGGACACTCTCCCAAAAGGGATACCCAGCATACAGATGAGATATGGGGCACACTCAGATAAGCCTCTCACACAGATGTGGAGTAAATCGAAAGTCCTTATAAGATGACCAGACAACTAGCCCATTCTAAAAGCCCTTAACACGGCTAATTGAAAACAGTCATTTTTGGACAAACAAAAAAAGCAACCAATCAACGAACAGTATTCATTATTCCTTCATTCATTTTTTTCATGTTGTTAGGAATTGTGGAAAAGACACAAAGTCTGTAATGACAGAACGTGGAGAACGTGGAGATTTGCTCGTATGTGGGGCTAAAAAATTATTTGTTCCCACCAGGCACATACAATTGAAGACAAGTGTTGTCTTTGCGAGGCCATTTTGAAAGAAATTTTTCTTAAGCTATTATGATGCAGAACAGCGCACTTGAGTAGAGCAAAAGAGATCAGACAGGAATAAAACTGGAGAAAGATAGACGGCGTAAGTCTGCATTGAAATAAACTGCCAAAAGGTTGTTCTATGGGTGAAAACTAACCAGATTTAAAACCTGAATGGTGATAATTAAAGAGGTACAGCAAAGGTGTGTTAGACTATGCAGTTGGTGCCCAGAATCCCCAAAGCTTGCAGTATTGGCAGATATCATTTGGAATGTTATGCTGCATTAAATGGCCTTTCAAGGGTAGGAGTACGTCCCCCCCCAAACAAATCACATATAAACGACATACGTATTGCACAATACATTACATAAGAAACTTGTATGTATGCTTGGATAGCATTACAGTATGCTGTCCTAATTTGGGCATAATACAGTTTTTTGAAATTGTGGGGACAATATTTGCTGGGGGGTGCACATAATTTGTCAGCAAGATTACAAAACAGCAGAATTGCATTCCACTTCAAAATACTATCAAATGTCTGGACGGTACAAAAAGTGTACTTGTGTGAATTCACCATATAACACTTAAAGTTAAAGGGCAGTGTTACACAAGGGTGAGTCCAGAGTGGATCAAAGTTTTATGGGGGGGGGGGGGGGGCAG
>JAODLC010000065.1:5202346-5223044 GCA_026781145.1 Hippopotamyrus pictus | reverse complement strand
AGGCACCAGCACTACAACAGGTATTTATTTATTTTTTTTCCTCCACCCCCAAAACCCATCAAGAAACAGATGGCGTTGCTGCGTTTATGAGCCGGACGCCTCCCACTTGTCTCTTAGCTGTGCGGCTGCTTGCCTGCTGGGAGTGATAAATAAAGAATAACAAATCCAAAATAGCAGACTTTTGGACCGATGAAGACGTGATTAGCAGGCTACTAGAATTCATGGCTCCGGGAAGCGTTTGAGCAACTATGCACATGTGACCCCGTACATGTTTTCTTTTCCCTCACCTGAAGGTGGCGTTATTTGCAAAAATGCCTCCCCAGAGATAGTACACCCTAAAACATCCCTCGAAGGTGAAATAGCTCTTCTTTGAGACATTTTTCTAAGCTATCAGTAAGCTTTGTTAAACAAAAAACACGCCTATTCACAGTTTTCATCACTTATCGAGTGCTGGTGGATCGGGCTGTTGTTGATTTCTCCATCGTTCAGTTACTTGTCCTGGTCAGGGTTGTAGAGATTGTTGAATTTTACAATAAATTAAAAAAGGTTAAAAAAAATACATTCCTACAAACGCTTGTATAAGTCAAGACAAGTGAAGTACAACTTTATGATCATCTTAGCCGCGTGCAATGCATAGTGAAGCAAAACAACGTTCCTCTTGACCAATGGGGCAGCGTTCATGACAGGCAAGGGTGCGCTGAAGGGCGGGAAAGTTGGGGGCCCAATATGATATGCTTACATTAGGCCCAAAATGTCAAGCAGCGGCCCCCAAGACAGGATAGGACATTATTACAGTTCGGAATAAAAACCCTGTTTTGTCTGTGTAGGCTGGATAGGACGTTGCCCATTATTCTGACAAAGGGAGCCCACAGCTCAGACCCCAGTGGACCCTTTCAGGTCCTGAGAAACTCATCATCTCAGGCCTTTCCCTGACAGCACCCTAATGACGATGGAAGGCCACAGAGGAGGACAGTACAGGAACCTGAGGTCTTCTGGGAACATGTGCATCCTGCTCGAGCACTTAGGGGAAAGGTGTAAGACAGCACACCCTGAAAAATGCACGTCAGAAGCTGCCTGGCAACAGGCAAAGATAGAATGACCTACATAAGGGGGGAATGTTGACTAGCTAATTCCGCTGACGATTCTTTGCTAAGATGATACACCCGCTGCCCCTGGCTCATCGAACGTCAAACTAAGGAAAACAAACGGCCGTATTTTTGCACGCACACCGTAACCTGATACAGGAATCATCACTAAAGCAATAACAGCTAATTCTTAAACTGGCTTATCAGGAAACCAGCCCATTAACAGATGATTAATAAAGAAAATAGCAAAGGTGAGACTGAGCCCCTCCCCTGCATATTTTGAAAGGGTGGCACCATTTGACTGGGGGAGGAGGGGCAGTATTCCTGCACCAATACATGCAACAGCTGTTGCACGGATTTTGCAGGTCTGTGAGTGCTGGGTGTAGGATACACTTTCCAGCCTTTGATCTACCAGTCTTAAAAGACCTTCTGCAAAACGTGAGCCCTGCTGAGCAAGGTGACACTAAGTTCTTCTCAAACATCTGAGGAAGATCTCCATAATGTAGTTTGTTTACTAAGCTCAGTTGGAGCATAACACTCACCAAGACTTGCCTAAAAATATCCTTCTGGAGAAATTCCGGGTTGAGAAAATGACTAAAATTGTGAGTGTAGTTCTGACAGCACAAGGAGATGTTACAGTACTCCCACCTCGTTTAGTGTGGAGCATTTAAGGAGCTCACAGATCTTCTGAGGGCCACTTTCCTTGCTTTTGATCAGAGTCCAAAAAATGCAAGTGAAACGTAGCCCTGAATGTGTGTCAGATGGATGGTATAGCTCCATAAAGGAACCCAGAGTGAAGTCAGCAACAGATATTTAATCTAACAAACGTCTGACCGTGATTAACTGACAGTACTCCTTTTTCAATATTCATCTGCCAAGTCACTTGAACCCCGTAGACACCACATTTTTAATTTAACGGATCAACATCAATGCTAAACTGAACCACTCGCTACAAATGAGATTTAGAAGATTCCCACGGCCACACCTGCTCAAGCAACTGATACAATGGCTTTTCCATCCATCCGGGTGAGTTACTTGACACTCTGAATTACTGGCAGTGGCTTGGAAAGTGCCGGAGAGTGCCGTCTTCCCCCCTCAGGAGTGCGTCACATCAGCATTTTGATGTTTGACAAGGTTGGTCGTTATACATTAAAAGAAGTAATTTAAAGAAGTCAAGCTGTGAGGCGGCAATTTACAATGTGAAACTGTTGCAAAAACAGGGACAAAATGATAAAATACTCACCGAATGGCCAGATGTGTGAAGTGCGCTATGAAGACCCCTACGTCAGTAATAACTGCAGAATGACCAACAGACTCCATGAAACTGTGCACTATTTCATACAGAAAAGAATACAGGCACTAACTGAGTCCCATGGAAATTTGGGTAGTATTTTATTTTCCAGGTCTGCTTGTCTAAAGCAACAAACAAGTGAAGAAACCTTGGTGTCAGAGAGCGCAGTCAGGAAGCACCCGAGGTCAAAGGCCTGGTCAATGAGTTGACGGTGTCCAGTGCGGTCCAGTGCCGCTAGGATTGCCCGGATTGCTCAATTAAGACAACACCAAACACCAAATAACACCTTTTGCCACTTTAATACTTTTTTTTTTTAATCTGGTTTAAGCACATGTAGGAGATTCCCTACTTGTGATATAAATGTTTTGAGTCATGCATTTGGCCCTTTAAATACAAAACTACCCGACGTCTCTGCCAATTTGGGCTTCCTTTCATCAGAGGACAATCCTAATCCCAGAGACCGTCCCTCTAATCCATCTTTGGGCTGGACAGGAACGCAGAGTGCCAGGGGGAGTACTGCTGGCACATTAGTAATTCTCTGCCTCCTCAATAGCGCACGTCCTATGACACAGAGATCTCCCAGTGAGCCCGGTTAAATATGCGGTCTTGCATTGCCGTTGAATAGCAGATATCAGACGTGACTGAAATGTTAGATATCACCTAAGTACACAAATGACTGCCGCCAGCCCCTTCTGACAATCCAAGAATCTTACAGTGCCGCCACAAAGCTGGTGTCTAAGATGGACCTGCAGGGACAATAATCACACCTTAATCCTCCTCCTGAGAGGGGGGGGAGGGGCTACCATAGCTTAAAGCAAACAAAGTAGGGAAAAACTTAATTTACACCATTTTAAATGGTTCACCTTTTAACGGCTCCCAGCGAAATACCTTATCTAGGACGAGGTGCATTATTCAATTCCCATCCCCCAGGAAATGTTAAAATGGTCCTGCACACATGAACAGGTGACACGTGTAAATTTCACCCCCATTTAAGGCTATAATCCATGTCTTAAAGCTTATGACATCTACCCAGTGCAGGTCATCTAACCTTCTAACAAAGAACACTCCATCACTGTCACACCTTATCACATTCATTCAGCTACCAGCATCGATACTAACAGTTTTACAGAGTAATCACCTTAATTCCTTCCTAACTTTTCAGTATAAAATTTTTTTTAAAGAAAATCGATACTGCATTTAAAATCTGTGTCAAATGGCAGGACCGTGTTGCCTTCGTAAAGGCACAGCGTTTACGTTCGTGGCTTTCGAGCGGCGAATCTGTCCACCAAAGGCAATCGGAAGTATCAAAGCTGCGTTGTTGCTTTAGAGGCCATCAATGCACCTTCGTCTGGCATGCAAATTATCAGCAAACCCTGAGCAGACCTCTAGGAAATGGCACAATGGTGGAGAGAAGGAAAGCTTGGGGAGAAGCCTGAGGACTTCTTGGGAATAACCTTGCAGACACTTTAATCTTTAATTGACCAGCTCCGATCCACTGTGTTTGGCCCATGGATAGCTGTGGACATATGCTCTCATATGAGTGGCTGGTAATGGGGCTATACGTACTGAAAGTGGTCTGTTGGACTGAGCAGGTCTTCCATGTTGCACTTGTTGGGCAGCCTCAGTTTGATCCCTTAGATCATTAGTGTTTTCTAAGTTTGGTGTCAGGTGCAGGAACACAAGACACGTTTGCATCTTGTGCACCCAAGTGACGTTCTGTAACGGAACAACCTGCTGTGCTCAGAGTTCCCAGTGAACGAACAAATGCATTGTACGTACCTGTGTGAAAAGGGTGCCAGGCTTCCACAGGAAAGCTTATGCATACTGAAGAGATGGATTAAGATGGAGCTTAAAAGTTATAAAGCCAAGTTCTTCAGTCGTGACGTTTGGCTGAAGTTTGTTGATTCAGAGAATGAGGGTGTATGATTTAGTTTGGGTTCGTGTGGCTCAACGGCATTGTTACAATGTTTGTTTTTTGACACCTTTTCATCATATTAAGCCCTGCTAGTTATTCGCTCCGTTTTTCTTTGAGGTACAGTTTATCTTTTCAGTCACATTAGAGTGAAAATGACTGTTAATGTTCTATTTAGAGAAACACTTGAGAGGATGATGTAAATCACGGTGGTGACGGATAGCTCTGAAATGTCGCTCTCAGGTTTTTAAGGTATTTGCCGCGTTTCCTCCCTCTCATGCTTTGGTTAGACTGACCTACAAAGCGAATCTCGCATCTGGGATCTGAGCTGTCCTGTGTCCTCCCTGGCCCACCAAACGCCGGCATATTCCATCAGCCCCGCATAGCAGCGGGCTGGAACATGGACGGCGGCATCCTGATGGAAACGACAGTGACATAATGAGTTCTTAGTTTCTGTTGAAGGGTTTCTATTGGCAGCGTTTCAATCACCCCCCCCGCCCCCAAACACCAGCAACTGGTCCCCCGGTGAGAGTCTCGACTCTTCAAAGGACCGGGCGCATTTTGACGTAGCATGGAGTCGAGTGGGACGCGGATAGATGATGTCGATGCAGCGCACGGTCACCAAGACATGGACCAGAACTTCCCGGCACCCCCTGCTCCAGATCCATGGATAACGGCCCCAAAGCCGCATCACCTCCATGGATGGGCAGCTTTTCTCTGCCTTGGCCTCCACCCTTCGCTCCTTTGGGCAAAGCCCAGCTGAGCAAATCACCGGGCGTTTGGCCAAAAGGGACACAAGCTGACCTCATGTTGCTTTTCACGCATTCACTCCTCGTGTGTCTATTTGCTAGGCTCAGATCCCCCTCCCCACATTCAGTGAATGACATCTGTGTTATTGCTGTCACACAGCTCGTTAGGCCATGGCCCTGGACTCCTTGTGGGTAATATCCTTAATAGACAGTGTCCCACAGCACACATGGCCATAAAACCATCCCTTCGCTTGCTTCCATATGCCTCTTTTCATAACCTTTTGGCCCCCCCCGAGTCCTTTTTGGCGTATATCTACTATTTTTCCAGTCAGATACATAAAGAGACTCCCACCCCCTCAATATGTCACAGCTTTTTCTTAAAAAAATATATTGTGGCTCTGTCCAGACCGCGACCCGAAACACTCATGGACGGACAAGGTAATTAGGTAGCAAGAACTGGCAGTTGATGCTCAAGTTAAGTTTCTGTTTTAAATACCTGAAATGTTGATGAATGTGGGGAATTTTCCTGATGAGGGTGCAGTGTTGGGAAAGGCCCCCATTTAAAGATTATAACAAAGATTTTGAATCCAAATATCCACATTTTGCTGACATTTTCCCTTAAAAATGTTACCTACCCCAAAGACCAAAAGGACCCAGAGGTTCAATCATTCATTTATGGAAGATTAATGAAACCGACCCCCATTCAGCATGAATAGAGGTGTCCATTTTGCTACAAATCCCCTTGTAAACATAAGGGAAATCTCCCTGGCAAAAAGCAATTTGTATATAACAGGGGTTCCTAACGCCAGCTGAGATAAACCAGGACGTGCAGAGTGTCAACAGACCATGTGGGGCTCAGGAGAGGGGGGGGGGAGCCTCTGTAATACCTCAGCGAAGCAGGAGCGATAATTAATCAGAAAAGTCGGGAGGGAGATACCAAACACCACAAGACCCCAGCGTGACAGGCTGAAAAGTGAAAATTAAATAGACAAAAAAAAAAGGCAGAATTTTCACCATCAGCAGAGTGGCGCCATGGCAACCAAATAAAGACGAGAGGCCAAATAAAATGCAGAGAGGAAGCGATTAAACAAATGAGCCTACAGTGCGAGTGGAATGTCAGAAAGCGGCAGAGTGGAGAGGAAGAGGTGAGGAAGAGGAGGAAGCCTCCCGTGGCTCTGTGGAAATGGCGAGTGGCGTCAATGGGGGGGCAAGTCCACGGGACAGAAGAAATTTGGAAGCTGAAGCGCTGGTATTTTAAGAACAATTAAAAAAGAAATAAAATAGTCACTGTGCTGAAAAAGTGTCAAGAAAAGCCCCATTCCGACTCGTTTGGTAGTTCTGTCTGGCTGTACTTTGTCTGGGAGAGAATCTGGGTGGTAAATTCGTGGGAGGCTACAGGAGCGGCCAGGAATTGGTGCCACGTGGCTGATTGGCTTCTGCCAGAAGAGTTCATTTGCATAAACCGCCGGTGTGACGCGCCCGTCGATAAAATCAGTTTAGCCCGACTGGTTTTAACTTGCGGGCGTCTTTGATTTGATTCTTGCCCCTGCGACTTTTTTCCCTGTCCCCACCGGCCGAGTCATCCCTCTGGAGGCCGGTGCCCATCAAAACGGGGAGGAGGAGGTGTGCGGCGGAGATGGGAGATTGGCGTCCGTGACCACGCCTTCCTCCCCCCAGAAACAGGCTTTGCGGGCGACGAGCCTCAGGGATGGGCAGGAATGGCAGCCGTTATTTTGATTTCATTAGGAGATGGCAATACGCCACGTGATGGTGGGGGTGGGGAGGGGGGCTGAAAAGAAGGCACCCCCCCAACCACATAACAGCACAGGTGGTGGAGGGGGAGCTTCCTGACAGTCAGGGGGGCTGGCATGCTGCAACATCTCCGTTATGAGAAATTTTCTGCTGTCAACATCGTAACTCATCCGCATGCCCGTAGTTACACGCCTAGGGAATACGATTAGCGCCTGTTTTTCCGGCGCCGGCTCCGTCTGAGCTCAGGACACGGAAAGAAAAACATACCTTTTATAGGATGATGCAAAACACGGGATTTTCGGGATGCGTTCCCAAACTCGGAGCCGTCTCCCAAGGAGTCTCCGTGATGGACGCCGTCAGGTGCGTCACACACTCCATGGTGTAACTTACCGACGGCCACACTCCACGGTGTAACTTACCGACGGCCACACTCCACGGTGGGTTCGTTTAACTGCCAGGAGGGAAACAAAGATGTCTGTGGTCATTACCAGACATTTAATTGTGTCTTTTGTGAGCAATCAGAGATGTAAGTGTCTGAGTCATCAGCTGGAATTGACTCTGGTTCATGCTGTACTGACCTCGAATTATATGCCCTTAAGGAATGTAAAAGCTAAAGTGTGCTGTTGAATTTTATTTGTGCTGTTGCCTGAAATGTTGGGAAAAGGAACTGTAGATCAGAACTGTAGGACGGACACACCCGTCAACCCGCCTGGAATGCCGTGTCCACACTGTCACGCCCCTGGCGACGGCTGTATTTTCTTTTGTTCTCCAAGCCAACGGTTCTGTCAAAGGTCCCTGGATTTCCCCATCCGGTCACTAATAGCCACCTACCCTGTTACTTCAGCCGCAAGCTACAAGAACGTTTGGACCCTTGGTCTCTGTGGATGGGGATGGATGATGACCAGCTGGTAGATATCCCGCCCCCCCACCACAAGTGGGTGGTTCCTGTCAGGAGGGTAAAAATCCGCACCAAGGTTTTGTTTCAACCAATCAGTCGACTCAACTAGTTGGTTGAAACAAAATTTTGGTCTGGACCTTTATCCTCTGCACCTGAATTACCTCCCTCCGCTCCACACACACATAAATTCGGAGTAAGGCTGCTGATTGGGTGGAGGAACTCAGGACTTTGTTTCACATCCAATCAAATCGTCTTGTGGACCAAAGGAAGCCGATTGACCCAGCGGTCAGCCGCATCGCCGAGCCCCAGGAATCCCGTCAGACTCCTGCAGCTCCTGGCTGCTTCGTGGAGGTGCCAGAAACGGCCAGTCAAAGCCGATCATCGCTGGAGGCCCAGCTGCCTTCAGTAGAGTGTGAGAAAGCTGCGGCCTCCCATGACACTCAGTGCTGGCATGTATACAGTATTATTTTGCAGTTGTGTTTGTTGTTATCTCACCATTGAAGTTAAAAGAAGTCGAACTCAGTGAGCAGTATTATCATTCTGATCCACAAAAGCATTGCAGCCCGGTCTGTTACTGAAAGGAAGCATCCAACAGCTAGGGCTATGAATTTGGGGGGGGGTGGGCTGTCATCATAATGCTTTTGATCCCCATAGTTAGGTATTATTACAAAATCAAGGACACAACAACCCATTCTGTGTTTTAAATGTGAATCTGCCCCTAACATGCTGCATTCAGTAACCCATCCATTCCGAATTCTCAGTCTGGCTGCAAGCTCATAGAGGGATTTCCATTTGGTGTTTCCGTTTAGGCGTCCCGGATTGCCAAAGCAGACACCAAGCTAAAACGGCGAAATTGGCACGGTATTAAAATGTTCCAGGAGAACGTGGTTTTTAAAGCGCCTTCCAATGGCAAACGGGGGCACCCAGAAAGGGGAGGCAAAGTCAACATGGAGACGTTCTCTCTTAAAGCGGTGAAACACAGCGGAGGGAGAATCAGGTGCTGAACGGCGGCTGCGGCCTTCAGGGATTTTTTTTTCAATTACATGCTTTGTTGGGCTGCTAATCAGGTCGCCCTCTGGAGAGGACAGAGAAACAGCCCTTCCAGTTCCCGCCGCAAGTTCAATTTCATGCCCTTCCTCTAGCTGAAGTCTTGACGGTTCCCGTAAAAGGCTTTTTCACCCCAGCATCTGGCCAGCTGTCCATGGCATCTTCCATGTTCCATGTAACCATCTACAATCCAAAGATCTGGTTACGGTAACATGTAGTGACCTAGTGGATAAATATACCACAAGTACATTTTTTGGGGAATTTTCAGCTGATTGGATTGTTGGACGTGTCGATATAGGTAATGTCACATTGTGCATCCCTGAAGCGGATGCAAACAATATATAATGATTTAAATCCCTCACCATTAAATGTGAAGGAGCAGGCTGATGACAAGCTAGCGTTAAATCCCATCTCAGAACGTGGATTAGAAAGTGAAAGACTAGAGTCAATAAGAGCAACTAAAATGCTTATTTCTATGACCTAACACAGGTCAAGAAGAGTCATACGGGATTTACATGTTTAAAGTAGCAGATCAGTTGTTTCAAACATAAATCCACATTCAGTTGGGGGGTGGGGGGCGCTAATTATTCAATGCTTAGACCTTCAGGTTCATGGTACCCAAGCTGGGTAAGATGATTCTCGGAAATAGTTAAAGAAATATGAAATTGCTGAAGCACCTTACATATTTACACCCCATTTTTTGAGCTTATCAACACTTATCCAACAACACCCATTAACTCCAATTGTCAGGAGGTAAAATATCATGGAGGACACGAAAAACAAACAGAAAAACATAATCAGGAACAAAAACGTGTGAGTGGGCTGTTCAGGTAAGCTTAACAAAGATTTCATAAACAAAGATTATGAAAGATTAATAAAGCAGAGAACAAGTGAAGCGCACATGAGCTAGTATGTGGTACAGTGCGGTCAAGACTGACAAGAACAGGAAGTTAGACACCTTACTTCCTGTTACCAGCCCAAGCAAGGGCCACTCCCCCCAAAATACAGTCTATCTTAGTGAGCTGTCATGTCCACTTGATCACCTTTTGATTGACTGCTGCAGAAGGATGGATTGGTTTAGTTGTCTTTGATATTGATATGATGGATGGTGGTGATGTGTCGCAAAAGAGGCAACAACACAAGGAATCAATCATATCAATTACACGGAAGTGGTGGATAAGTCCTCTTGTCTCGGCTCAGTGGGAGACATTGAAAATGAAGCTTCGCTAAGCAGTTAGGAAGATTTTTACTTCAAACAGTGAAAGACAAGTAAATATGGATCATGCTGGCAGGGGATGTGGTGCCTCTGAACCGGTATTTATGAATTATTTAGTGAAAGAGCCAATCAGACCCGGTCATCTGCATTCCTGGAATGGATGTGGACTTTAAGGCGTGAGAGGAATTCACTAATAAGGCTCGGCGTAAAGCGAAGTGATGGCCAAAACCGGGCAGGGCGGGGCGGAAGGCAGGTGCATGTTCTGGAGAGCTCTCGCGTAGAGACAAAGGAGGACTGTGCAGCCACCTTTGAAAATGAAGGGCTGGCACATGCCAACCGGTCCAAATAGCACAGAGGGAATCCAGAAAAGACAGCTATATTTGGCGAGCAGTGAGCTAAACACCCCCCACCCCCCCAGCCATAATCTAACCCGAAACTGCAGTGGAAAGGCAAATGCGAACATCAGGATGGAGCATAATTCATTAATGCTTTCCTGTTTATTCCATGGATAAGTCTACGAGCAGATAAACGCGAGAGAAGTCACGCTGCCGCCTCGAAGAAACTTTAAAGGAGGGGTGTATACATGGTGCCGGGCCCCAGCTGAAAGCTGATTGGCTCCCAAAGTGCCCTCTCCCCTGTCACTCGCTGAATGCAAGCATATCATTGGCCAATGATAAGGTCGGCCCCTCTCATGCCCACCCCCCACCCTCCACCCCCTAAAAAAATCCTAGAATCAGCCCTGGGTTAAGGAGACTGGAAGGACTAGACGACAATGCAGCTGCCTCAAAGATATTAAAGAAGCAGAAATGGTACAACTGGCCAGTGACTGGGACGCTGGAAGCAGCGGTATATAGCGGATGGTGAGGGCGAAGCTGACCCACCACGCCTTAATGACGGATTATTACGTCTGGCTTTCACGCTGCAGCCTTCACTGGTGCCGTTAGCCATCACGGGATCGACTCACCCAATAGCAGCATAGCGATCCCCCATCTCGCTCCCATTACAAAAAGCCATTACTACTCACCCAGTCTGTAATTAAAATGAATGTAAAGGTTAAATAATTATTATAATTAAAAACAAACAAAGGGCATGCATCTGTTGAGTTCACCCCTATCCTCTTTGACTCCTTCCACTGCCGACTCCTAGCAGCATCCATAGATGCACCCTCTACATCTGCAGGCCCTCTGTTTTATTATCGTGTGTATCTATCATTTTGTGCTACTGGATGCCTAAATTTCCTTTGGGATTAATAAAGTATCCATCCATCCATCCATCCATCCATCCGTCTACTTCCACCGAGTTCCCCAGGTCCCGATCCATCACTCCAAACCCCAACACGGAGGAGGTTCTGACCCGCAGAGGTGGTTTTGGACATGTCAGTCTTTGCCGGTGCTGCTCCCTGGGAGTCCCTATACTTCAAGTTACACTTTACTGACCGAAACTATGAAATTAACAGATGGCTAATAAAATGTTCAGCATGTGGCTCGCTGCTTCCTTCAGGCTCCCCCAGACGGGACATAAAAGATCCAGCTGGCCCCGCTGATAAAGGCTGAGCGCGTGTACCATCGATTAAACATATCGATCGTCACACACCGATCAAAATCAATCCATAAAATAATTTAGGCAGCAGCTTTGGTACAACACAAGGAAACTGGTATGATACAAAAACTACCTTCGGATGGAACTTTCAGAAACTGAGAGCTGCCACCTGTTCCTGGCACTAAATAGCTGGGACAGGAGCCAAGGCTGACTGCCCGGCCGGCTGGACTTGTTTATGATGAGGCTTGGCAGCAAACCTACGCTTGTTTTACGAGCCGCGGGATACCTCATAACATTAGCGCAGAAGCTAATTATTGCCAGCGGTGCGTCCGTTACTGTGGCATGTTACAATATGCGATAAACACAACACTGCGTTCAAAAAGATAATCATTGCAAGACTAAGTGTTAATAAGATATACTTTATTGATCTCAGGGGGAAATTCTTTAATAGAGTGTATATAGATGCTATCTGTGTGTGATCCATTCACCAGAGACGATTCCCCTCTCCCCATGTGTGACAGTTCTCTCCATTGTCTTTTTGCACTATCAGTAAATGTGCACAACAGTGAACAATTGTGTTTGTTTTCCACTTTGTTTTTATCCATAGTACTCCTCTGCTAATTGTTTTACCTGAAATGTATTGTGTTTCTGTAAATATGTAACTTTTATTGAATCCTTTTTTGTATTCTTGTTTTTGCGTATACAGTTGCAAGAAATTTTTAAATGTTTGAATGATGTATTTATTAGGTACAAGAACAATGCAATAATTTCTTCTTATCTGTTCAGTGTGTGTTTGTTCATTATTGTAACTTAAATGAAGGTCAGGCCAAGTTTTATGACCAATGCAACTGGCACAGAAAACCAGGTGATCCCAAAGGATTCACTTATTTTTTTCTGCCCCTGTATTGTACTGTGAAGTGTTTCTCCTGTGATACGCCGAACCATAACCAGTTCTGGTATGTTTGTATATATTGGCGATAAAATGTTCTGAGTTCTAAGGTGTACTATTGTGCTACTAAAAACTCACCATAACCACCTACATGAACTTATACTACAGTAAAGTGGGTGAGAGGACAGGTAAAGCTCTCAGACATCTTCCACAAAGTAAGCTGACTCTATAATGAGCAACCAGAGGCTGTTGCTACCAAGTTGGTCCAGCTAGGCAGGTCATCTTCAAGGACAGGCGTCCCTCAGCACACTGGCCTGACCTCGAAGACCTTGGGGCTTTTCTGGAGGGATGTTTCAAGGGCAGCCTTGGAAATCGGGGTCATTTTAGTGCTGGGAGATTCAACGACTCTCAAGTGTGTTGTGCCAGACAGTCTGCACAATGCAGGAGTTTGAAGCAGTATCCCTTTAAGAGATTAAAGGGATACAAGCACGTTGGATTTGATGCTGTCACACATAATGTACTTCAGATATTCCCCGGACTGTTTCAGCCTGTGTCATCAGGGAAGGTGTGGTGAGACAGAGCTGAATGGTGAAAAAAACGCAAAAAAATGAGTCGAAACATGACATATTCTGAGTGCATCTCAAGGGATTCGAATGGACAGCAGCAGCAGCCACACAGTGCATATACAAGTAATGCGGTGTTGTCAGGAGAGGAGCGACCTCATGCTGCTTCCTTTGTCCACATCTTTCATAGAAACCGCTTATCAATGATGGAACAGCTCCGCCCTGTCCGTGAAGACACCTCCCACAAAGACGTTACGATCCGGTGGTCCAGGAGTGTGCGCATGCAACCTTTATGAAAGCAGACATAAAACCCTGTCTTCAGAATTTCTGACTGAACCGTGATGAACAATCATGGGTCCGATACCTGCTTGGTCTCACGGGTACAGAGGGTCTGGTGGAAAACGGTCACGTGATGAGGAAGCTGTCTGAGGGAAGACGGCCAAGCAGAAAATTTGCTAATGTAAGCTCCGTAAGGCGCGCTCCTGTAGCCGAGGGGGGGCTTCCCTGTCTGTGCCTGGCGTCCCGCACGCCTTCCGGAAGGTTCTAAACGTCTGGATAAGATGAAGCGAAAAAAGAAGCCCCTTACAGGACATTTCTTGCCGGCTAGGTAGGAAAAAAAAATCAAAATGTTAACATGACATGAAGATAAGATTTTTTCTGATTTGATGCTTTAAAATTCTCACTCGATCCAGACGTCTTGTTCTGTTTTATCTGCTGGAAGCTCTAGGAAAATGTCACACTACCTACATTATTTTTATCTGCTCCTCACGTGACGGTGTACATGCTACGGTGAGGCCCCGGCCCGGTCCGCCTTGGGGAGTCAGAGTGCTCAGCAGGAGCCGAAAGTGGCGCAGATCGAACGGCGCGGAGCAGAATGCCGCCTCTTGCCAAACCGTGCCAAAAGATCAGGGCTGATTTCTGGAGCTTCCACTCTGGCGATTGAGATTGAAAAACTAGCGGCCCTGGTGTCAAAGCTTGGATCGATCCATTCCTGGCGCACGGCTGGCATGCTTCCGAGGAAACCCGGGAAGCGACGGAACAGAAAACGTAGAACTTTCCGGACTCGCCGGGGCGGCGCACCTGTTTTTCTGAGTTATGAGCAGAACCCAGAGGAACACGTTGTTTTGCGTGGTACGCGGTGGGGAGTGAGCAGCTTCGCGCTATAGCCGCCAGACGGCTGCCATGACGCTCCCATAATCCCCCTGTGCTGCCGTGGGTGTGGACCACATCTGAAGGGATGCCACTGTTGGCCCAGAATTTCACAAATCACTCCCAGAATGCACCATTGCCATTCGCAGCCTCTTCACTCTCACCCTGGCTGAACCCGCCTGTAAACACAGCTGTGGCTCTGGCAGAGAAGCGCAAACGAGGCGGCTGCTCTCCAAGCCTCCGGTGAGCCTAACAGAGACAAAAGATGCTTTTCATCTGCTAGCAAAGGTGCCATGGTGACGCAGGGCTCCGCCCAGTCTCCGCCCTCCTGGAGGCCAGCAGAGTCACCGATTTGAAGGAAACACTCATCTGCATGATACCTGTGCTCAGGGGTGTAAACAGGGGCTGAAAGCTGATTGGCCCTCGGAGTGCCACCTCATCTGTCACTCACTGATTAAAGGCACACCATTAGCTAATGATAAAGTTGGCCCTCTCGATGAATTATGACCCATCTTATGCCTCCCACTGCATAAAAACCTAGAACCGCCCCAGCCTGGGTCGGTTCCCCTGCTGCAGAACGTCCCCTGTACACGAGCCTCCAGCTTTTAAGCTGTTGAATATAAACAAAACACATGTAACATACTAGGTAAACGCCTTTTCCCATAATAGCGGCCACTGATTCTGGCTGTGAAACCAGGGAAAGTTTCATTTG
This sequence comes from Hippopotamyrus pictus, assembly GCA_026781145.1. NCBI lineage: Eukaryota > Metazoa > Chordata > Actinopteri > Osteoglossiformes > Mormyridae > Hippopotamyrus > Hippopotamyrus pictus. The sequence continues at coordinate 5,208,242 of JAODLC010000065.1, read as the reverse complement.
AACCAAGTTCCCAGAAACTCAGCATCACAAAATTATTTCTGTACCATAAAATGGTACCTGAGTCATCTCTGGATGCAGTTCGACCAGATGGAGCGAAAGAGAGAGACATCGCAGTCGTCAACGCTGCAGTAGCCAGCAGATCTGCAAGCCGATTGGAGTGTATAGTGACACAGCTGTTCCATTAGCATATAGCATATGCACATGGGTGCATGTCTGTCTAGACATCGACAGGCGTACCTGCCCGAAAGAGCGTACGTCCATGCATGACTGGCTGAGATCGGTGTCCCCAGTAGCTCTACAGGCCTCATCCATGCTACGCCATCTGTGCCAAGCACAGGTTATGGGGTGACAGGGTCCACACGATCCATCACTGTGGAGCTCGCATGGGGCATGCCCGACTCCGTGCATATTGACGTTTGAGAAAAGCCCAAAACTCGGTTGTATTTTGAATGAGTACAGGGACGAATGTTTGCGGACTGAACACCCACCCAGCATCCTCAGGAACCGAAAAGTCTCTCTAGTAAACCACAGGGGCAGGACAAACATCAAAATAATTTGCCCCACGGACTATTCCGTTTGATGCCGACTTTTCAATGAGCTTCTCATTTTTGGGGAGTTCTTCGTCGGGGGTTTCAGGAAGGGAATCAAAGAAACGTAAACGGTGTCGCTTCCATGCGAATATCGATCTTGGGAATATGCAATCGGGGGAATAAGCGTTCTGGGAATATTCATTCTGGAAAGATGAATTCTGGAAATGGATACAAATCTACCTCACGACTCAGGTCAGCTCTGCCACCTCATCCTCATAAGTAGTTAATGGTTAGAAAAAAAACACAGTAGTCCAGCACAACAGTTAAAAAATTGTACGACCGCATCCTATACATTGGTTCTGTGGATGCATGTCGATTTCCACACAAACACACACAGAATGGTCATTTTAATACGTGTCACCTCGGCTCATGCACACCGCGCTCTCTTCCTGTGTGATCCAGTGATCTCATTTCGGACTGGCAGAACACAAGTGTGCAGGTCAGTTTGCATTAGTGTGTCACTAGTGATCCCTCCATTTGCTTCTAGTGGCTCAAAGATGGTTGATGGCAAAGTTACCATTTATATTATCCTATACATGTGGATAACTTCTGACACATACATCTGACTTAGGATTTAACAGTTAAATACTCGTAGCTCTTCGGCCAGCCTTTCCAGGCGACTCTGGGCCTGTCGAGGAGAAAATAAAGCAACATCTACCAGGGCCAGCTGACACGTCAGTTAATTATTGCTCCAACCTCGTGAAAATCAATGTTAACGATTTTCTTGTTTGTCTCGCCAGTTCCCTGTGATTCCGAGGAACAGCTGGGGGCAGCCTAATTACACGGACATTGCAGCACAGCGGAGGTATGCATGCTGCCTCACGGGGGCGCCGGTTGAACGGGCGGGTCACCCTTCCTCGCCAGAACAACCAGATCTGAATATACACCGGCGGTGGAAATATGGACAGGGGTGGGGCTGCAAAGGCATTGACCCCAGCTGAAAGCTGATTGGCCCCCTCCCCTGTCACTCACCGAATCGAAACACATCATTGGCTAATGATAAGGTGGGCCCCTCTTATGCTCCGCCCTTAAATAAATTCTAGACACACCCTGGCCTCAGTCACTAATTTATAACATCAGCACCATAAACTGGTTAACTGGGTGAGCTAAAGCCCATTTTAGATCCGCACACGGCAGACTGCCTGTATCATCTGTTGACAGAATAGTTACGTTTTGGAGGCTCTGCCCTGAATTTATTTCAGTTAAATTAAAGTTATTTCACTTTAACAGCTTTTAAACTTTCATTGCTGAGTGGGTCATGTGGAGGTCACCGGCTCCCTCAAACTCTACTCCCTCACACCCCCCCCACCCCATGCATATCTACTAGTAGACTGAAGAACACTTTGCATAATCGATGGGCCAGCAACACACACAACAAAAGTGGCCCTCGGGCCATCATCCAGGAAGTCGACCCCATCGGAAATCGATGTGACCCCCACCTCTCCGAGGTGGGGATGCTGCAGGAGGCGATGAAGATGTCTCCACGGACATGCTCTCCTATCCGTTTCCTGTCACGACTTCCCTCAAAAGAAAAACAATCCAGATACTGCCTTCCAGACTGGCACTATGTTTAGGTCGAATCCAAGTCTTGTGCTCTCTACTGCCTGGAATAGGATCCAGGCCCCTGGGTGATTCTAGGGTTTTTTTTAAGGTGGGGGTCATAATTTATACCAAGGAGCCAACCTTATCATTAGCCAATGATTTATTGTGAATCGATGAGTGACAGGGTAGAAGGCACTCTGTGGGCCAATCAGCTTTCAGTCCCGCCCTTGTATGCGCCTCTGCTTTCCAAATAGTTAAAAGATGGAAAGATTGCTCTTCCCCCTAACCCTTCTCTTTTTTTTAGCTGCAGACCACCGTGCTTCCTGACCTCCTAACCCTCGACCCTCTTCCCCGCTTCTTTACCAGCTGTTGTCTGTCTGCTCTCTGTCGGCCTGCAGGAGCCAGGATGTGTTTAACGGAGAGGCGAGGTCGCCGTCTGAGACTCAAAGGTCACGCACCCCCTGGCTGCTGCCCTTGCATTCCTCACCACACTTTCAGTCTTTTCACGACACCGGAAAACCGTCTCGGCCCACGGGAGCGGCGTCGGTCGCACTTCTCTGGGGGATCTGACGCCTATTTCCATAGCAACACCACAGGGCCCAATCACGGCTGGAAAACTGCAACTAGCAGATCTGTGTGCCGTGAGGAGATGACTGTTTGAAATCTGGGATGGCTCTACCTTTTCAGGGGTCCAATGCAAAGTTTGGGAGCCCCCCTCCCACCAAGAAAACTGATCATTTTACTGCCTCTACAACGCAGGTAATTCAGGGCCCCTAGACAGCTGCCTAGTCTACCTACAGCTAGTGCTGACCCAGCTTGCAATGTCTGCCATATCAACCTTATGACCCCTAAGCAGCAGGAAAAAGTTCTGGATGGCTCACTATTGTCCTGTTTCACATATGACTCTATACTACCGCAAATAATCGATTATATTGGCTGTTCACGAACAACCCTTCCTCACTCTGAAAAGGCATAAAAGACCTCATAACATTATGTGCTAACCAACTGAAGAGCATATTTCCAAAACTCAGTGCATTGTTTGTTGTTCTTGAAATGAGATATGAAGTCAGGCTTCCTCATTATCTACGTTACGCTATCAGGAACCGAAACTCACTCGGTCCTCATGGAATCCAACGAAGGACTTTCCAAAACTCACTAAATCCACAGAAGTTTTCTTGAAAACATGTTGCGTGGACTTAGTCAGTTTTGGAAATTTGCTCTTCAATTCAGGTAAACTGCTAATAGGATGGGACAGTATGGAAAATCAGGGGATGGCTTAAATATAAAGAAAACGGACTAAAAAAAGAGCAGACGAGCAACGTGCGTGATGAATACAGATGGATGGAGGGAATCTGAAAGCCGGCTCTGTGACCACCACCGTCTGGAGATGTTTCACTCAGGAAGCATCATTTCTTCATTTGCTGTTACCTTAGAACAGAAAACATCTCTGCTCAGCCAAATGTTTACATCCAGTCAGGTGAAGCTGAACTAAGACACAGCGCAAATTCATTACCATCTGCTAGACGACTCACTCGAACGAAACCTGCCAATTAAGACAAGATGTGAAGATGACTAAAGCCCATGATTAGTCAACAATATGGGTGTAATTAACCAAGCAGATTCTGATGTAACTTGCATTTAATATAGTTAGTAACATGAAGGACAATACTGCAGATTTTAAAGCACAATTAACATAAATGCAATTAGCAAATAGTCTTATTTATTCTCACTAAACTGACTAATTGCTAATAATACATAGCAAAATGTGCAAGGCATTCTCTGTTTTACATCTGGCAATCGCAGGGAACAAACCACAAGACTGTAGATGATTTGATTGCAGCAACTGAGTGTGGCAGAGACTCACTGATATGCATGTTGTTTGGGGAAAGTCAAAGCATCTCACTCACAGTCTTAACTACTGTGACATATTTTTGTTAAAAAAATGCAAAAGGCACAAGGCTCCAAAATAACCACAGACAATGGACTTTTAACACATGTTGAAATTAATTAAGATTAGTGATGTGAGTTTCACACATGTGGAATAACTGCCTGTCACATTTAAAACCTTATAGCAGTATTTAACTTTTTTTTAAGTGCATTACCAACTGACCTCGTTCAACAGTCTTTCCTATTGCCTCATCAAGCAATTAGTCATAATTCTTTGTGGTGTAAAACACCCTATCGATACATCCTCAGTACTGTGTTTCGGCTTCAAATGAAAACGATTTCTATCCACTCGGGCTTTTTCACATCATTTATGAAAGTATATACATATTAAGTAAAATGAGCAAAAATGTATATGACATAGACATTAGCCTACTTTGGGCATGGGTGCATCGACAATAACTGGTAAATTCTCGTTTCTTTTTGTCCAAATATGCCGCAGTCACACTGTGTAACACGTTTTTTAGCTGCATACATGTCAGCAACAGGGAAAATGCCATTGGAAGCAGCTCCTTCATATGTGCCATGTTGGAACTGTTTACTGCAGGTAACCAACCAGACAACGAGAGAGTATAACTAGTGGGATCAAATCATGGATGGGTCACATGATGAGTTGGGACCAATTAGGGCACTTTTATAGTCGGACTTTTCAAAAGTCTCAGTTTTCACTCATCTACATTGCAATGCTTAATCAGAGTTTTCAGAATGATACAACTCTGAGTGCAGAAGTCTTCATTCTCTGGGTTATGTCTATGTGAATGTAGCCTACACTTTACTCTCTTTTACACGTTTATAGTGACCTGACCCCTTGTCTAGCGCATTCCCTGGACCCACCCCCCCTGTTTTTAGCTCCCTTACTTGACTCTGTACCCCCCCTCCAACAATGCCATCTCTTATCTCGCCCAGCTGTATTGTGTTCAGATTAAAGCACTTGAGGTGATGAGGTCTTGCCAGGAGGATCTGCTTGATAGATGAAGAGCTAAGGACTGTCACACCTTCAGCTCACGCCTTAATCCGTAAGGTGAAGGGCACCAGTCCAGTGCACCCCCAGGTCGGTTTGCCATTGGTGTTTTGGAAGATTACATCACTGTGCGTGAGCAGAGGTTTCCATTGGCTGAAACTTCGCTTGGAGAAACAAGCAATCAGCTTGGGTGTTCTGCTCAGGGTTACCCTCCACTAGAGGTCTCCAAAACTCCAAGACCGTGCCCCCCACCTCCCCAAAACCCCTCCCTTCACAGACTTAACCTGGGGTGTTTACACTCTGGTACATGATGGTGACGATGTGGGCAGTGCTGTTGCCTGCTGGTATAAATGCATGTAGAGAATGCAGGGAGGGAAGCCCTCAGTAATTAAAAAAGAACAAAAAAAACACACAGATGCGAAGCTTGGGGCTCATAAACCCAAAGCCGTGGAGATGGCTTCCAGACTGGCTGAATGAAGTGCATTCCTGGCCAGAAGCCACACACTGTGCATGTGTGTTTGCTCAGCGCTGTTGCCACCGAGGCCTGGATGTTCTCATGACTTCCAGGGAATCCAGGGAGAGCTTTGTATAGAAACTGAACTGGGTGCGGTCTAGTTTATAATGGAGAAGGAAATGAGACGGAAAATGCACTACAAAGTTAAGGGTCTGGCCTACATGTCCCACAATGCAATGCTTTGCAGTCTGAACAGTTAGTAACATGAAGGACAATACTGCAGATTTTAAAGCACAATTATGGGTTCCACGGAAATAAAGGTAGCTGATTATGAGAAAGATCTCGGTGTATATGTTGATGCTTCCATGTCCCACTCTCGCCAGTGTGGGGAAGCAATAAAAAAGG
>JAODLC010000065.1:5157860-5173104 GCA_026781145.1 Hippopotamyrus pictus | reverse complement strand
TCATAAAAAAAAAATAAAAAATGATGGACAGCTGGATGGATGGATGTATGGATGGATGGATGATGACTGGTGTGAATTTTAAACAACATTTCCCAATATTCATCCTGATAAGCCACACTGACTCTGTCCCTAATGAAGTCTTATTTAGCCCTGAGCTTTGGGTCAAACATGCCAGATGATTCCAGTTGACTTAAACAGAATGAGGTCAAGGACTTGCCACAAATTGCAGAACTCTCAGCCCGCTCCACCGAACAAATAACTCTATTATGGATGGATGTTATGGAACGCAAGTACAAACTAAGTAAGAGTTAATGTAAATTTATGTGCCTTTGTTCAATTATTTTTATTCATGTAGTAACTGCTCGAAAGTGTCATTTAAGTGGGTGTACAAAATAAGAAGCTTATTAAACCAAGACACATTTGTTTGAACATAACTGGAGTCTAGTTTTGGTTGGAATCCACAGTGCAATCAATGCTAATTAAGAGTTCAGCTGGAACAAAAGCTTGACAGGACCCGGACTGGAAAGAATTTTGTATAAAAATGTTTACTAAGCAATTATGTAGATCTTTACTGAGGGGGCGTGGGGGGGGCTTTCTGAGACAATCCAACAATGCAGGGAACAAACAAGCTGTGGCCCCGTGCCTCACGCGACTTCATGAATGAGCCTGGACAGCAGCCATGTCTGGGGACAATTAAGCCGGAATTAAAGACAGGATGGGGAGGGCTGCTGCTTCGTGTGCATGTGCGTGTGGTGTGGTGGTGGTCACACAAGACGTGCCTGTCATCTCTGAACCCTGAGAAAATAGAGGGGAAAGCCCCCAAGATACGTTTTTCAGTAAGGAAACAAAAGGAAAATGGTCACTCATCCGTTTGCGTCAACACAAGGCAGCCGCAGGAAGCTTAGCACTGAGATAAGGGTGGTAGGCGCCCTCATGCCCACCTGCCAATGTCTACGGCAGCCTAGACCTTGGCTGCTTTTGATAAATATGTGCTGAGAGCAGGCCTGTGCTTGGGCTTCCTGCTTTCCCCCCACATTCAGGGTGTTGCTCAATACGCGTACTTGACTCTACTTGTGTTCTCATGTATCTGTCTTTCGTCATCCTCCATTGCGGAAGACCAGATCCTATACTCAGGAGCAGAAGTACAGAGGACGGTAAAAATCTCCGGATGTCATTCTTGCCCTGCCACAGATATCAAGGATACGTCGGTTGCATCTTCGCCAAAGGAGAATAATCCCATCATTCATTGCACCCCAAGTTTGTATTTGGGAGCCAAGTCAGCGAAACCATTCTTGCCAAGACCACAAATATAGTCTTTGCATTCTTGGTATTGAGAAACACCCCTGGTGTGTACTTTGCACGTGTCTGGAGCACTAGATCATGCAGACAAGTTTCTTAGTCTGGACAGCATTAGCCAGCCGCTAGCTAGCAGATATACACCAGCAGTGTTTCGCCCTAAGAGGGTGGCTGGGTCTGTGATCTGTAAATGTCATCATTTGAACAAAAAGAAACATTACCAGCGTTTTTGCAAATTGGGCTACTTTGCGGCCAGCAAATGACTTGGAAATCCAGATGTTCTCCGCTGTCCTTGAGACGCCGTAAATGAATGAATGACCTGAGCACTAGAAAGCAACAAAAGCTCACCAACACTCCAGACCTCCTGCAGCATAATTATACGCCTCTGATCTATTTGGCACAATGATGAGCTGTCAATCGTCATAAACGAAGATTCTTTTCTTGTCATTTTCCCAGGGTGGCCGTCGGTGACATTCATTAGCCAATAGCTGCATATGATTTATGAAATTAACAACCACTGCAGCCAGTGGAAGAACCAGTCAATCACTTGTTCAAAAAAAGTAGTGAGGAGACACACAGAAGGTACCAATAGAAAATGCGAGTGTGTTTGTGTGTAGGGGGTCCTCCCTACCTCCGGGGGACTCCATCCTCATGAGGTGGGATGATCACCACCTTGACAGTGACGGAGGTGCGCAGTAGGTCGATCATCTGCTCATGCGTCAGCGTCGCCACAGCGACGGTGCAGATCTCCACCAGGCGGCTGCCCTGCCGCAAGCCCGCCTGCCAGGCGAAGCCGAAGGGCTCCACGTCGGCCACGATGCCCTCGAAGTTCACGTGGAAGCCTAGCTGGCCCAGGCTGTTGCGGCGTAGCGTGGTCTCCGTCGTCTCGCAGCCCCGACTCACGATCTGAGCAGAAGGGCAGAGAAACGGAGAGGCAGGGTTACTCTTCAACCAACAGGGGGCAGAGTCGCTGAGGCACTGGACCAGGCAGTTTTGGTTCTGACGAATCAACAGGAGTTACAGTTTTACATGTTCATATAGCTAAATACTGATTATCTGCCCAAGGCTGTAACTTGGTATTAACTGCAGATCCACATCCCAGATCTACCCTTGTACAAAGTGAAATATAATTATATGAACGTTACTTTAGATGGCAAGATCTGATAAATGAAGTACAACGCATCCACCCAGTCAGTGCCTCAAGGTGTTTAGCTTCCTGTTCAAAAGGGAAAATTTTACATATCGAAGAGTCCTTCTTGGTGCACTGAGGTCAATATCATTCCCTGACTGAGTCGGATATCTGGAGTTGATAGCTTCCTAACAGAGGACACAAGGTCCCCCTGTAACCCTTAGCTCATTTGGCCGGATCTGCTAGCCTACTCCTCCCACAGCTGGCGTCTGAAGCAGAGATAACGTTCACCCATACCAACCTCCTCATCTCCCCTAGGAGAGTCCACACACAGGCAGGAAAACACACACACACACACTCAAACACACAGCAAAAGAAAAGTTGCTTTGCTATTAATTAAAAGCAGCAGCAACAGCATTTCCTTAACAAAGGAGAATTAATATGCTTGGGAACACAGAAGCAGTTGAATTTAACTGTCAATGCTGCCTGAGTGTATCATGAGAATCTTTAGCCATGAAGGTCAGAACAGCTCAGAATCCCTCTCTAGAACCACAACACTGAGAACAAAGGTAACAACTGCAGCAGTGGGCAAAGACCTGAATGGTTGACCAAAAAAATCCCATAGAATAGAAAATCGAAGAATGATTTTTACCACAATCTGCTCTGATGCTGAATCAGATATATATGCAAGGTATAAGATTCTCTATCTACACCTAGAACATCCAGGAAGTTAAGCTTCTAACACTCTTATAAGATGATTGATGTGTATCTGATTAAAATGTCTGCCTCGAATTTCCTGATTCTTCTGCCATGCACACAACTTTGAGATTTCTCCAGAGCCTTGATTATGTTCTGTTCCCTAGAAACACTTGCAAGGAATTGGCATGGTGTGCCAGTGTAGACCTCTCTGAGCCTTGTGGATTAGCCCAGCAAGCCATTCACCACCCGTGGTTGACCCCCGCAGACCTTTTCGACCTTGGAAGACCCTCTTTTTCGTAAGCACCTCAAAACCAAGACGAAGCGCTTCAATTATGAGCACCAACCATCCATTAAATTAAATGGTTTAATCAGTTTTCAGCAGTACATATTGCCAGATGGGAACAGAGCAGTAACCCTTGATCTTTTTGGCATGGCAAGGACGACCCATTAAAACACGAGGTACTGTTCCCCTACTGACATTAATTCTTAGGAGCAACTTCCGGTTAAACCATTTGAACATTCCTGTTCCGATTAACCCCAAGCTCAGACCCTTGACCACTGTTGACTAGGCTGCTGTGATCTGAATTGTTCAAACTGAAACAACATACAATCAAATTGAAAAGAATCAAAGTCATTTCATTATTTGACAATATAATTACCAATAAATACTACCGGATGTTAGAAAGCTACAGAGGGTTCAAACACCACATATAAAAACCCAGAGCAGACTGCCAAAGGCATTAATAGGTCAAAGCACTCTTTCTATTGCATAAGCTCTCACTATTAGCATGAGAGAGCAATTTATATTAGCATTTAATATGACCAAACTGTCATTCGAGTCCCATTCCTAGGCTTCAGATTTTGAGCGAGTAAGTGTTGACCTCATATTAATTCAACATCATAGAAAGGGCTGCTGTGTATGCAGGTTTTCACTGCAACTCCTTAATTAGATTACTAATTAATGCAGTGAATGACTGAAGAGTCCTCACACCTGGATATGAACAGCTGACATAAAGGTTACCCATAAAACCTGCATACATACCGGCCCTTTGAGGATGATTGGCCAGCCTTGTCATAGAGGGAGGTGGGAGGGAAACAAGCTGGCTGAGCTGATTGGAAAGAACAGCAGCTAGCCTTGCCCACTTGACAGGGATTGGCTTGTGCCAAGGATTGGCGGCTGCCAGACTAGACCACGCACCAACTGCCCAACATACTAGCCCTGCACAAACTCTTACACTCATAAGTCCACCTGCTAATTAGCCAGCTATGCCACCCGCTCCAGCAGCAGATTACAAACCAACTGGTGCATCTTCACCTCGACAGTGGGGGGGGGGGGTGGGGGTTAGCCTACTGAAAAACACAATTACCATAATTAATGAGGAGATAAATCATGTTGCTGCTCGGGTACTGTTTGGTTTCTTTTAAATACAAATCCATGCTGCCCTTCTTGTGAGGACTTGGGTGGCACTCAGAAACCTCTGCGTTTAGGTGTCTCAAAGCCCACATGGAATTCCTATCTACAGGAGAGCGGCTCTCTGGAACAATGGGGATTCAGAGACAATGCCCAAAGCTTATAAACAGTAGGCAGAGGTGGTAACACCCCGTGGTGAAACACAAAGTAAAAAGTACCCTCACGTACATTTTCAGTTCTATAAAAAAAAAAAAAAAAAATGACATGCCAGACTCAAGGGCTTTGAGAGCTTCACATGAACATGGCAACACTTTGGTGTGCGTTTGTAAGAGCGTTTTTTTTCACTACTCTTCTCCTACATCCAAACAGCAGACTGGGTTGTGGGACGGGCCTAAATTATACCAGTAAGGCGCGTAAACAGGTAGTAATGAGTGTCAACCCCCTCGAAGTCTATTTGAATACCGGGGCACAGAATTTTGCCTGGTCTCCCATCCGCCTGCCTGCCTCCCCACCCGTCACCAGGACGACTCACTAAGCGGATTGCGGCTTCCTTGGCGGTACCTGTGCTCATACGCCTGGAGACCAGCCGGAACGCCCAAACTCATCACATTACCCACATAATCTGGCATTCCAACTAATGAACGCCGTTGGGCAGGTGACATTGGCCAATAGGAAAGAGCAAAACAACAACAAAAACAACAACAACAACAAAAAGAGCTGACTATAGTGGTGCCTGCAGAAGAGGGATAACAGAAAATAGCATCATCACTCCTGGTTACAGTCCACCAGCAACAGAGGAGAACAGTTGTTGAGCCACCCCTGATGTCGGTGCTAATATCTGACGCAATTTTTTCTTTGGTTTAAGTTTCAATTAAAATTTGTGAGCCGAAGAAGTAAGTTGCTAGATGTTTGAATTCCTCATTTACTAGTGATTGATTAATAGCTTTCCACCTTATAATTACCTTTGAGTGTGAATGGAACAGATGTCTTATTGCATCAAGCCACCGTGTTGTTTAGTGGAGGGCAGGAAAGAAACAGACAAACTTACGAATTTACTAAACTAACTAGCTAACCGATGCCATGTGAACTCCTTACTCATTCCGTAATGTTATAAATCTTTTCTAAACATTCGAAGACAATGTTTTTGGGGTTTCTTTTGTTTGGGTCTCGCTTGTTGTTTATGTAGCCCATTAAGCGGCATAAAAGAGACGGGAAGAGTGCCGCCACAGCTGTAATCATGTGATTAAATCCTCCATCATGTGATTAAGTCGTCAGACCCTCAGTGACTCAACTCTGCTTCATATTAGGAACCATCCGGACCAGAGACTCTAGCTGCTGGTTGTGGTTTCTCTGGCGCGCTTTTATCTGTTTCATAGATCCTACGCCATGAGTTCAGTTAGCGCTACAGCAGATTTTAGCTACAGCTTTATCTAGCTGAACTCTGTGGCTTGCAGTAACATCACCACCCTACAGATCAACATGCTGGTTTGCGATCCCAGTTGCAAAGGTTAGAGAAATAAACCCGCGGTGCTTCATCCAGGTTCTTGTTTGGGACGACAGTGGAAACACGAGCTTAGGCCCCTCGACAGGGGTCAAGTTTAGAGCATGTCGTACGGCGGACCTTCTGTTCTCACACTTCAAAGTGACACAACGTCTACATCAGGCAAAGCTGTAACTGCAGAGGCCCCAAGAGGTCACGACCCGAGCCGATTTCCACATACGGGACTGTTTCGAAACTGCCAGTAGGATCGCACGTAGCTTGGTTTTTGTTTTGTAAAAGCTTCCCCCCACCCAGCATTCTGATGGAAACGGCACCTGTCATACTGTTGGTCACCTGACCTCTGGTTTTAATGGTTTCTATAATAATACTGTCCATTCGGTTCTTTTTTGGATTATGAGCCTTCAGTATGCTTTGAGTCCTACAGGGGATTCTGTGGCCCCCTTCTCTAAATTTTACTGCCTCAACACACCCCTTGAATCATCTAACAGCACCCCACAGATCCATCCTTGACATGCATGTGATGACAGCCTCGCAACACCTACACTCATCCAACTGACGCCAGACACCATGGCCGAGGCCACAGAGTGACCCGAGTGTGTGGGTCCAGCTGTCGCTTCCGTTAATGTCACAGACGATCGGCCATTAAATGACTAACGAGCAGAGAACTAGGAGCCTCAACCCGGGACCAGATGGCAGACATCACGGTGGGCGTTTCTCCAGGATGGATGGGCGGCCGGCCGGCAGCCACCGGCCCTACTCCAGAACACAAAGCCGGGCCAGCTGCATGGGACCCCAACACCGAAACCCAGAAGGACATGGGACAAGAGAGGAAATGCAGGGGAGAGCTATAGACAGGACATACACAAAGCTCTACCCAGAATGCAATAGACAGCCACTGAGCACAAGACTAAACATAATATCGATAGATTTAAAGAAAGCATCCCAACAAACCCAGATGTCGTTCAGGAAACCATTTTCTGACTGCAAGACTTCAGCAAATGAGCTGCCCAGCAACCAGACATCAGGTGTCACCGATCAGCAGAAATGGCACTGGGTTCTTGCAAAAAACATTCAGAGGAGGTCTGCTTCTTCTGCAGGAGAGGATTAACTTAACCGGGGCTTCAGCATAGACACTCAGGTGTTGCCGGTCCAATTTTCCCCAGGCAGGTCAAGCCCTCCTGTTCGCTGGGGCTCTACTGTAGGTTGTAGCCCACAATAGTCTATGCATTAATCCACACCTGTTCTTCTCCTAGATGTTGCTTTATAACTTGAAGACTACAGGTTCAAGGTCCATGAACGACCCAACTGGAGTCCCTTTTGAACAAAGTCCTTGACGTGCACTGCGTCAATAAAATACTCGGCAACACGAACAGATTACAATAAACTCACTTGTACCTCTGACAGTGCCAACTAAATGGCAGAATGCAAATGTGCACTGAGGAGAGCCACTGAATATTTTCGCTATTTGAAGGACTGCAGCAAGGGATCTAACATTTGCCGTCCCTGGAAAAGTTTCAGTAATGAGATGCCACTCATCAGAGCTGGCCAGCTGTGTCTCGCAGCAGAAACTATAGTTGATCAACCTAAAGTAACATATTTCACATTTAACAGAAACCCTCTTTAATGACTGCTGCTACCTTGAGGAAAAATGGTTTTGATATGCAAGCCAACATGCACTTCCCATTAAAAGTCAGCTCGACCTCCACTTTATAGTCAGACGGTCCATATGACAGTACATATCTCGTTTATACATTCGATTACTCCTTATGGAAAATGTTATCCAATTTGTAGACCATTAGATCACTTTCACGGATATTTTCCAGTCAATATGATATCCCAACAGACCAGGAGCGGTTTATAGCCAGCCGGACCACCTCACAATATTATGGATGTTTATTAATGTATCTATCTGATTCATTTAGACGAAAAGGTAACTGAGAAAAAACACCTGTCAGGTAAGCATGATGGTACGCAATTTGTTTTCTTCTCTATTGGTCTCTTTGCTGTCCATGAGAATTGAAACAGCTCTATAAGTTTTAGTTTCTGTAAATAAATAAATAAATAAATAACTGGAAAGGCCCAAAATACAAACCTTCCTTATGCGTGAATTTGCCGTATCTGTGACCTCCAGAGGCTGTGCACAGGCTCACAAGGTTATGAAGACACCATACTACTGGATCAGTGCCAGAAAGTCACAGACTTGCGGGGAGCTTAACTTTTTACTTCACAGCAAGGCACGCTCACAAATATAAGTGAAACACTAGATACCAAATAATGTATGCTCTTTCAATAAGGGGATCAAGTAAGAAACAAATCACTGACACAGTAGGCCCTATACCCCAGACTGGCTTTTTCCTACTTATATTTACCCAACCAGCCTTCATCTATGAAGTGCATTTCTGTGACTGAGCCAAAAAATAGGATCAGATTTCTGCACTGGTCGACATCCTGTCAGTTTCCCAGGAGGAAGTTGGCTTGTGGCCCTGAAATGACAGACCAGACAAACACGAGCGAGGGCCACAAAATAAGGGGAAATAAAGCTGCTGCGGCGATGGAGCTGAAGTCAGTCTACACTGTAAATTGTTAGCGTGTCAAATGCACTGATTATTAGCTAAATTGCTGATTAACCATCTCAACTAGAAAACAACTGCATTAGATACCAATATCTCCACCCATATCCTACACCCTAAAACCTGGCATTACCTCCAGTCTTTGGACAACCTCCCTGATATCTTCAGTGCAGTTCTCTTGGGTGGAGAACATGATGCACTCTCCACGCTCGTAAAAAATCTTGAGGCTGGTGGACCCCGAGGTCCAGCCAATGACGTCACGGCAGGAGCAGTTGAACACCACGACCTTAGTCTCCTCCTCGATCAAAACAATGAACTCATTGGAGATGCCGAACAGGCAGTCTATGTCGGCTGACTGGCTGAAGTCATGGGCGACCACAGCCCAGGTGGTGGCACCGGCACTAAACAGGTGTGCGTCATGCCGTGGCTTCGTGCGCTCCTTCCTTTTGGCACCCAGCGTGATGAAGCTGAACTTCACTGCCGAATCAACAGTGGTAGTGCTCACAAAGTTCTCAGCTAGATCCTTCAGGTACTCCTGCCGTGTGCGTGTGGCCATCGCCCGGAACTTCTCGGATTTGTGAGCGGCATTCTCGCCGTTGATGACCTTGGCCAAGAGGAAGTCCCTGAACACGGCAGATTTAGGGAAAGTCACACCTTTGGGAATAGGTGGTCCGAAGGGTGGAACCCCTTTAGATCTGGAGACAGCGACGCTGGAGGAGACAGAGAAAATTCATTAGAATCACGGTGGATCACACCAATAACAGTGCAATGCATCAACACTGGATTGACTAATACAAACTGCAAATAACGCAAGACAATCATATCATCCATATTCAGCAGAGCCGGATGAAAACATATCTGAGCTTTCATAGTCCAACAATGCACAACGTTTTAGTAGAACAATGTGCCTCACTCCGAGGAAACGGTTAACAGAAGACAATGTGAATCAGATAGCTTCTGAATAATTATTTTCTTTTGAGGTAAATTCAGTGATGTTGAATTTTCATGCATGAGGAGGTCCCATCAATTCAGAGACAACCTAAGAGAAGCTTTTTGTTTAAATCCCCAGAAAAGCTGTTGAGTGCCAAAAATATTTCTAGGGAGATAGACGTCAAAAGCGTATGAATCCATCTAAATGCTTTAAGAGTCTGAGCTCATTACTTTGACTTCAGAAATCTTTCCATTATTAAAACCCTAACTGATATTTTGACTTGACATCATTAATTTTGCAAGGGTCCAGATGGGGCCGTTTCTCCTCTGTTCACTACATGGTTCCTGAGTTTCAAAGCGCTCCCTCACCTATAGCACACGTTCTCCGTGCAGGGGTTGTGGACCTTCACGATGACGAACACGTGTTGGAAGTGGGAGCGGACTGTCTTGGGAGTGAAGGGCAAGGCACCGGGCTCTTGGAAGATGATGGTAACTATGTCATTCCCAATGTGCCTCTTTCTCAGGAGCTAGATGAGAAATGGATAGAAGGCAGGAAGAGAGAGAGAGGGAGAGAGAGAGGGGTAAGAGATGGGGCAATATGACAACGGTTATATGCTGCCCCAATCCAGCAAATACCACCTCATTGCCAGAGTTACTGTCAACATGAACAAGCCCCGCATACAGTCAATCTGACATTTTGTCACCAAAGCCTGAATTATCTACCCATCGCACACCTTAAGAGAACATATAGTATAGTATAGTTTAGTATAGTACAGCATAGATGCAGACCCTTATGTCAAAGGACTCTACTGCAATCCTCGAGTGAGTATTTGACCCAAATTGCTTATTAATAAAACAGTGGGCTGTATAATACGTTTTTTTTTAATCACTTTAAGGAGGGAAAGTGTCATCTAAGCGGCTAAATACAAACGTCAGACTACAGCTGGTGCTGATCCCCTTGCCGATATACTGACTGGCTCCTTCGCTTAGCGGTGAGGACAGCACACTGGAGGTGCCTTTTCTGTGGACATGCCGTCTTCGCTTTAAGAATAAACTCGTCCCATATTGCTCAATGACCTTGGTCATGAATCAATATGATATAGACTGTTGTATGGCCGTCTGATGACGAACTGGGCCAAACGCTACGCTCGTGTGCTGGCATGTAGCCTGGCATGTGAATGGAATCAAAGGTGGAGTGGGGGATGTGACCCAAGGGGTGGGGAACCTTCTAGAAGCTTGGCTGCCATAGGATGAGCACTAACCCACATGATGAAGCATAATTTCTGAATGAGAGAAAAGCAGAAGAAAATCCCGTAATTCAGCCAATCAAGGTCAAAGATTTAAATAGATCTCTGTGCTGTAGGTCAGAAACCCCGACAGGCAAAGCCTCTGTCCCTCGTGCCAGTTCGCTGTGTCAGTGGGACATCAGACCTCCGCAGGACGCAGGAGCTGAGTTCTCTGGAGCAAAGAAATCGAGGTGCTAGCCAGTTTGTCGTATGTCAGTGTCCATTGGACTGCCCCAGAATGGCACAGAGTTCAGAGGGCGCAGTCAGCTCCATTTGTCAAAACAGACATATACCCCCCCCCCCCGCAAATTCCCCCCTGAGAGAAGCTGTAATTAACAGCCACGTTGGGCGCAGTTGCCACAGCAACATTACTCGTCAGCTGACAGAGGGTCCTTGTAGAGGAGAGTGGATAAGGTGGATGCTGGTTGGAGGGCGGAGAGATGGTTTCGGCCCCCGTGTGCACGCACCGACTCTACTGACAAGAGCCCTTACCTGCTGTCTGTTGTTGGGAGTGTAGGGCAGCAGTGTGGAGACGTGGAACATC
Source organism: Hippopotamyrus pictus (assembly GCA_026781145.1). Taxonomy (NCBI): domain Eukaryota; kingdom Metazoa; phylum Chordata; class Actinopteri; order Osteoglossiformes; family Mormyridae; genus Hippopotamyrus; species Hippopotamyrus pictus. Next base: position 5,161,738 of record JAODLC010000065.1, on the reverse strand, counting down.
AGCTCATAGTCTTTGTAGGTGGTGTAGAGAGAATGGGTACCTGTGGAATCAGCTGCAATGGAGAAGCAAGTGAGCAACGGTGGCACAAGCATAGACCATGGGAGCGATGCGTGTGCAAGGAAAATCCTTACTCTTGTTGTCCAGCTGCGCTCTGTACTTGGTGAAGCCCTTCAGCCGTACCCTCTGTCCAAGCAGGTCCAGGAACTCGTCGAATCCGGGCCCAGCGCTCTCGTTGTTGTACATCTCCTCCTCCGTGCTCTGGCCCTCCTTGCAGTACAGGATGCCCACCTTGTGCTGGAAGCTCAGCTACGACCACAAACCGCAGGAAGCGTCACTGAACAGCTGCCAGTCACATCCTGTCCCCTGGCTTGCACTGCATTGTTTTGGAAAACATTCTGCTTGAACTTCTTAGCCCTGTGTTTCCCAATCCGGTCCTTGGGGACCCGTAGAGAGTCCACATTTTTGCTCCCTCTCAGCTCCCGGTAGCTGGGAGGGAGCAAAAACGTGGATAGTCTGCCGGTCCCCAGTGACCGGGTTGGGAAACACTGTCTTAGCCTTATTGGACATATGTGTGTATAAGTGTGGAGCCAACGGGAAAGAAAATCAATACACTCTATGGGTAAACTGCAGCTACCCTTTGAAACTGCAAATATGACCTACTGTGAACGCTGCAGAATGAGAATGGTGCCATGGTCAGGCTTTCACGCTCCAGCTTACATCAGCTTCCTCTTACAAAGCCTGAAACCTCCCAGCAGACCGTAAATCAGCCAGTTAAACTACAGCTACTAAAAAGACGAGGCATGTTCTTAACACTGCGCATCATTGAATAGTTTTATTAGGTTCTTACTTTTCTTGGAAGCTGTTGCGTAGCTCCTGTCCCTCTTATACCTGTACCTGCGCCTTCACTGGCAGCTCAGCCTAGCTGCACTTACGTTTTCTCAGTTCTTTGACAGCCACATGTTTGTAACATGAAGTGCGTTTCTTTGGACTAACTCATCTGCTATATAAAAGTAAATGGAAGCAAAACCCGGATCCCTACTACGAACCGTCATGAAAAGGAGAGGAGGGCAATACATGAACTAGTGTTTCATTTTTTTCTCAGTGGTTGCTGGTAGGGACTTGTGCAATGGCTGCCTGCCCCCATCTAAACCTTATGAGTTTCAAATTCCTTTGCTGCCAAGTTTCAGGAACACTAGCAAGAATTTGCAATTGGCAAGTTCACTGACTCTTTAACGTAAACATCAAAAAACAGGTATCTGTGAGATAACGAAAGGCGTTTCCTGTAGAGGCTCTGCGAGTTTGATGCCCAGTGCCCCCCAATCCACAGGCTAAGCAGTCCCAGCATGCCTCTGTGTCGTCATGGTGATACTGCTCTTTGACTTCCTCACCTAGGCTGACACACCACTGAGGCCGGGCATCTCGCAAAATACCCGATTTCGATGAATTTAATAAGCAAGAATCTTAAGAATTTAATATTGCAGCGTCAGTATAATCTATGAGCTGTCCTACCAATATGTCGTTGACTCAACTGGGGCATGTCAAGAATAGTATAACAAATATCGTTGCTGGAATGTTGGCATGAGTACATTGCCATGGATAGCCTATGGATCCAGTGATGCATCCCATCTGTGGCCTTTTACAGCCCAACAAGCCCCTCACACTATACAGCTTTGACAGCACCAATGAAGATATGAAAACAGAAACCTGATGCTTGGCTCACACTAGCCAATGGCAGCACTGCCTCATGCTTTAGTAATGGCATGCTGTGCCTTAGGCGTTGAAGGAAGGTTTTCACAAAAAACCCGAGAGAGTGAGCTTCCGTTCTGGAAAAAGCTCACTTTGCTTCCTGAGAGGAAGATGAGGAGATGGGGAATCAGGTAGAGGGTGATCTCAGGTATCGGGATGGCAGCGTGCCACCCTTATGGGGAGACAAAGCCAACCCTTCCCTAAGTAACACTGCATCTGCAATCTGAAGGCAGGGATTTCTGTCTGAAATTTTTGATCCAACTCCTTACACGTTTGTCATTCCTCTTTGTGCTTTTGATTCGTTTTCTTCCATTATACGGCTGTTTTTATTTAAGTGGGAAAAAAGGCAACAAAATCTCATTCCCCAGGCCTGGGTACAGAGTGTTTTTACTGCCAGCGACGGCCAAGGACATGAAAAGAAAAAAAACTTAGATCACATGTGGCATCTGCACGAAACATCAACCATGACGACCTCCTCCTTATTCCCCAGGTTCCCACTTATCTGGCTCAGTGGTAGCGAGACCCAAACAGTTTTGCCCAGGCCTGCAATGACTCTTGGTATCACAGAGGGCCACGGTAACATTGGCGTTGCCAGACATTGAAGCATGTAGATATGGTGCATTAGAGCCTTGCACGTCGCAAAGCTATTTGTCACGTGACATAGCGAGGAACCATTAATACAAAGTAATAATGATAAGGCGTGCTTTCTTCACTAGCAAAATGCTAATAAGTGCCAACAAGCACATGGATGAAAACTGTAGCAGTGTTGACTTCCGCAAAACACCATAATACTCACTGCACTTAAACGCTACGCAGCTTTGACTAATGTGTTTTCCATAGCTTAAAAATAAGAGATGATTTACCAGTGAGGCACTAGCCTATATGTCCTCTAACCCTGTACTGTGGCCTTCATCATATATGCATGCATAAATTCTGCCTCTCCAGCTACAGTAATTACTACGCTCAAAACGATTAAGGGCAAGGAGGAGAAAAAATTAATTAATGACGATTGTTTGATTTATTGCATTCGCACCCCAACTGGAATAAAAAGCTGGATCAAAAGTGATGCTGTGACCATGACTCATTCCGAGTGGGACCGGCACTGATCATGCAGCCCAACACCCACTGAGTCCCCCCACCATGTAGCTGGGACAGAGAATGATGGGAAAGAGCTGTAGCCACGTGAATGAGACACATCTTACACCATGGCTGCCAAAAACAGGGGGACAAATCAAGACTTAATATACTATAGTAACTACTTTTCCTATTTTTAGTGGATGGTTTTATCCAGAGCAACATCCATGAATTTTTGACATTTTTGAGCAAGCAGGGCTTGACAGTCCCTGGAGCCACTGAGGGTTAAGGACCTTGCTCTGGGGCCCAATGATGACATCACACATCTGAGCCATACATTTCCCACTGCTAGGTACCTCCTCTTGCATGCAGTAGCTATGACAGTCGGCCCCCGCTGGCCGGGTGCCCCCTAGCGCTGCACTCACCCCCTGCTCGTCCAGTTTCAGCAACTGCTCGGGGACCTTCGGCGAGTTGAGGGCCAGCCTCAGGCACTGGATGTTCAGCTCTGGCACCACATACTCCAGTACCTCCTTCAGTGGCAGGCCCCGCGCCGTCCCATGTCGCGCGGTGGAGGGCACGGCGTCCTCCAGGATGGCTCCCCTCAGTGTGGTGAGCTGCAGGGGTAGGAGGACCAGTAGGAATCGAGCAATAAGGAGCCAATGGGAAAGGGTGGCTCAATAAGGAGCCAATGGAAAAGGGTAGAGCAATAAGGAGCCAATAGGAAGGGGTAGAGCAATGAGGAGTCAATGTACTTACATGTACTTGTACGCAAACACAGACACAAATCAAAGAAATCAAAGTGACTTAAGGGGCAAGGTCTATAGTTCCTTTAGATAGAAACTTATCTGCCAAGTAGATAAACATGGTGAAAGTGAACACCAGCATGGAGCCCGCAGGTGTAGACCTGTCCCTGATCCTACCCCCCCCCTACATAGCCCATAGACTGGTTTTATTTGCCAGCGGCATGCCTCAGCTCCCACACCACCCCATCACAGTCAAATGGGACAGATCCACATGTGGGCTGGATTCCCTCCCCCATTCCCCCCACCCCCCACCCT